>WUAW01022854.1:444-27869 GCA_017165845.1 Thaumetopoea pityocampa
TCCCAATGCCATACAAATTCAAGTAAACGTTAACGCAATGGAGTAGTTAAAAAAACTCGCACTCAGCACACAGAGCGCATCTACATTGTTTTCAGTTAATTAACTCCAGTATATTATTTTTTTTGTAAATTTCAATGCACTTTAAGTACTTAGCCCCGCACCATTTCCCACATCAACGAGTATAACATCAAAAAGGTCCAAGTAAAATATCCTATATATAGAGATTACATATCGTATTAAAATCATACTTCAATCCATTGGTCACAGATGAAATTTTTCATACTTTCTGTTGTTACAAACTGATACGTAATACAAATGTATAAAGTTTACATTCCTTTGTTTTTTAAGTAAAACTGTTTAACCAAATAACATCAAAAGCCCAAACGAAAACTACCTTAGTAGGGCACAATATATCGTGTCCAAGAGTTTTAAATACGTACTATTGACTTTATCGGGATATCTCGTAAGGAGCGTAGGATTAGTAGCAGAGCTTGTCCATATTCATGACATGTCCATATACATTTAATTGGCAATAAAAATAAAGGAGCGTTTGTTTTTCTTAGTCGCGCTGTGACTTGAGTGTAAAAGAATCTTTTTATCACAGACTAATACCTCGTTTACATTCAGTCACTACCAGTGCACCAACAGTTGAAGGAAGTATGAATAGAGGCAGGAAAAGCGACCTAAGCCCTGCCTCCTGTGGTAAAATTGAACTAGCTATTCAATCAACAACCACTGTGACCTCCAATATGCGTTCCAAGCGCGGAGATTACGGCAAATTCGAGCTGAAGGTCCACGTCCGACAGTGAACTGATGATGTGTAAATAAATGCTTTGAATGTAAATTATAATTACAACGAACCCCAGCTTAATGTTAGGAATAACGCTTAGTGCAGTGGCAGGAACATCGAGGACATCATGCGACAAAAGTTGCAATATTCTTTCAAAAATTTGTATCAATTTACGGCTTACAACAGGTTACTTACGATTAATTAAAAATCCTTTAGACAGCATATAATTAATGTCAATTGAATCAAGAGCCTACACGTGCAACTACAGTCACATCTACCACGAGAGACGTCCAGAAAATAAGAATGTAATGAAGTCATAGGTAAGTACCAGTGGCCGTCTCATGCTGTGAGATTTTTTTGTATGTTGGCAACACTATGTAGTAGTAACACAACTTTACTGAACACAACGAGTACAAGCGTAGCTCGTTAGTATGAAAACTCGCGTTCCAATGTTGAGAAATCCCACCCAGTACCACTGTTATTATGGCAGACGATCAATGCAGCACGATAGTGAAAAAGCTCAAGAAAGCAATTCAAAACAAACTAAGGGAAATGTTGTCGATGGCTTGCATTTGTTTCATGAAAACGCCTGCCCAGACAAAGCTAACGCCACCAAAATACTTTGCTAAGTATATTTTACCAGGTTGTTTTCGACTCAGTATAATAGAGAGCGAACCTGTACTTCAGATTCGAATTTGATTTCCTTACAGTGTTTGACGAAAGCGTGTGATAATCTTACAATATGATATCGTAAATTTCTGTATAAAACAAAGACGTTTATGTGTGCATCAATATACCTTACTTCATCAGTCTGTTGACGTTCACAGGTCCTACTTAAAAGCGGAACTTCGATATAGGCGTAAAAGGCGTCTTAGAGAGCGTAGATGTTCCTTAAAACTCAGAAAAATGGTGCTACCTTGGTGCATCGCTCAGCAGAAGTGAGTCTGGCGTCATAGAGCGTGTAGCCGAAATGGCAACTAGCCCATGTCTATATAAAGACTACTTACGTAACTGTTACGACCATATGAAGCGATGACCCGGTGAAGATTGCGGGCCATCGGTAATTTCAGGCAGCTCATAGCCGTTCGATGTGGTGATAATTGGAAGAGACCTATGATGTGTCTGTGAGCGGATATGATGATGACGTAGCTGTTACCCTGGCATTTCCCGTGTGGATTACATATTTGATGGTTAGTACTCATTTGCACTTATTTCTAGTTTTTCGATTTTTACACAGGAAGCCTACTATTTCTGGGTTAAGAGTAGTCTAGAGTAATCTAGACTACTTTTAAAGATGATCTTTAGACTGTAAAGTCTAAAAATCATCTGTCCATATAAACCTTCATCATCATCAGCCCCTAGAAGCCCACTGCTGGACATGGAGTTCCTGTTTAAAAAAAGAGGGATTTGCTATAATCTGCACGCTTGACAGGCATCTTGGAAATGGCGGTAGACTTTAACTGAATAATACGATAATAACGCCGCTGTCCGTTATCCTGGTACATCCCTTAGCTGGTTCCCACATAAAACTCATATCACCTCTCAATAATCTTATCAAAATCGATTCAGCCTTTTGAAAGATTAACACAGACAAACAAACAGATAGAAAGACCGACAAAAATTTTATAAACCCGTGACTGGTTTAACATGCAATTAGCCATATGAGGTTTAAAGGTCTATTTCGAAATCATATAAACATACTTATTTTTAATTAGTACCTGCTTGAGGATTAGAGATAGATTATCTCCGATTCTTATGTAAATGTCTTGCTGCTCTGGAAAATCGAGTCGCTGTATCCATTGCCTAATACTAGTATATTGTAGTCACGTACAATGCCATCATAACCGGAATACAGCGTCGGCCAAAGAAAGTTCTAGTCCTTAACTGGGGCACACAGCAGGTGCCTGTTACAATACTTGTAACTACCTACAATCAATATCTAAACAAGTGTTACATCGGGAAAATCATAAATATTCCGGGAGGCATGCCAAAGTTTCCGCACTTCCGCTCTCAGTCGCACTCTTCGTTACTGATATTGATACGTGATACGTGATGTGTACGCTTCTTCAATTCAATTTGCTCACGTGGCACCCACCCCGTGAACTCGACTCGGGGGACGTTTATATTACGAACACATGCGGGATTTACCTCTCTCTGTATTATAAGCGAAATCCGTAATTGCATGAAATTACTCAAACATGATACCAACAAATCCCTATTGTGCATAAGAGACTCCACTCTTTACTTTTGTTGTATTTTTAATAGTTTTGGTTTTTATTATCGCTATGTGGGAAAATGATAGCGCCACTCTACCTGACCCTATTATATGTCACGCAAACTTATGGGAAATACGTCAGGGTAATCGGGTGCCTCGGGGATGGTAGACGCAATGGGCGGTGCTTTTGAACGTCCATCCGAAAATGTTGTCAGTGAATGAACGGTGATACGTATGACTCGTGTCCTCATGATCAACTCAAAGCGCTGAGGTACTGGGGAGGAGAGTCTAAAGTTCCCACAAGAAATGCTCGTAAGAACGAAGCATTAAAAAACATCTATAGATTATCCACAATGAGTTCCATAGCCCCTCAATTTGTTGCTAAAGGCAACCACAGAGTTTTTAGCCAGGTGGGGTCTAACACGCCAAGTCCTTAATTAGTTCAAGATTTTCAGGAATTAAAATATATATATTGATAAGAAAAAACATCGACTGCAACCTCCAAAAACGTGAACTTTAAAACAAATATCTCCCCATTTAATGGGAGAGGCTTTTTTAATGCTTAACGCACTTGCACCCACTAAGCTCTCCGAGTGATCTTCTTTCGCCTATTTTTCCGGAGCTATGTGATCACGTTAGCATTCTGACACGGCTTCGGCGGACTAGACCGGTCCTCATCTCTTGGAAGAACTATCAAATTTTTCCTTCCTCTGGGCAGACAATGAGTTTGTTGTCTTCTTGGGGCTCAGACCCATACTGGGAGAGGCCTAATTTCGACGTCCTACGGCAATAAATAAGGCAATAAATTCTGTTACGTTATCCATTTAATTATCTCAAGTAACCAAGCATAGTCTACAATTATTACCGCCCATGAACAACTTTAATAATAAGACATCAGCATCACTGATCCGCTGCCGGCCTTAAACTCTCTTAGTCTTACTAAAATCCGTAAATGTAAATCCGAATGGAGCTTTCACCAGCAAAACGAAGCAATATAATAATATTAATTTATACGTACGCTGTAACTCTCTTAATGTAATTGCTTTCTTTTTTGAAAGGGTGATAGGTACTTCCCCAGTCGTATCCCCCAATAATAAGATACGTATAACTCACTGTCATTCTACCATTAGCTTGATTAGGAAAAGGTGTATCTTTAAAAAAAGAAAGTACATTAATTATATTATATGTTGCTTTAAAAAAAATCTATTTTACAAATTAAAACCTACAAATCGACAGATGTTTCAATAGTAGATTTAACCAAATCTCTTACTCTGTGAAGAATAGCTGTTTATGACGGTCTTCCGAGAGTCGCATTAATTGTGCCATTAACTCACCGCAAAACGGCAGATTAAAAAAGATAAACATTGTATCAATGTAAATATCATCATAATTATCAGCTCTTGGAGGTCTCAATAACGATTATTTTCATTTTATTTTTTTAGAAATATCAGAATAAATCTAAAATTCTCCGCCCCCTGAAATGTGTCGCCGTAGTCCGCGGCCCGTTCGACCTATTTACAAATCCAGGAGTGTTGTATTGCAAAACGTTTATAAATATTAAAAACCAACTTAGGTACCAAACTGGCTAAGCACAGCTGACGCCCTCAATAGGACACGACCTGAATAAAAATGTTTTCATCGTTTATTCTACCTCTGTTGACTCGGCAGTTATGGGCGAACCGCCTTTAGGTCGCCAAAATTTTTGGGCAAATAGAAAATATTGACGTAGGTAAAATGTTTTTCGCCATTCCCAAATACATTTAGTAATTTTTCAGTCAGTTTATGAGGCAGTGTAGCTGACAGTGTAAGAGTTGTTGCGACAAATTGCAAGTCTATTGCAAAAAAAATGTTAAACATCGTTTACTAATGTAGCCATAATTGTTAAAGGCGGTACACATTTCGGGCCGAATATTCCGGAAAAGCTTTTTACCTTAGAAAATTGTCTTTATGTTTCTAAATGGAATGAGGGTTGACATGAAAGGATTCACCATAATTGCTATTTGCGGGTAAACCCCATTATTAAAGCTCACGTGTCACGTAACAATATATCATTCATTACCTCGTAGCAGTCTGCGTTCAAAGATGAATCTAATACATTCTGTGCCGTTGACTCGATAAGGGTGTCGATTCTGTTGTAACAGTACTTAACTAAATTTAGTCCCTCCCCATCTTTTTCTAATGTCAAATGTCTAAATCGCGTCTAAGATCCAATTTCACCAAACTCTTCTAAATCAAACATTAGATAATGAGTTTTTAAAATTAACAGAGATGTTAAAATATTTTACGTCCCATGGTGAACAAGTAACAGACAATCACTAAATAGTGAATGATTGAAAAAAAAATCGTTCATATTTTAAAGCGACTTAAACGAAATGTCTTTATTTGTGATGTCATTTCCTACAGATATGTGCATTACCATAAAACATAAAACGGAACCATAAAACAGAACTTAAAAAAGACAAAGATACAGTGAACAAAGAATCTCTTTTAACAATTAGAAACAGATGGTAGTTTTGTGTTAAATTAATTTATCGATTGATTGAATAATACTTTATTTACTCAATCTTGAATACTACTTTGCGACCTTGTGCGAAAAGATTATATTCATAGAACTACTTGCGCTATTTTTATAAGTTTTGGGATGTCGTACAATATTAACCAAAATTTTCCGAAACCTATTACAGTAACCAACTAATGGTCCGTTAGCAATTTAGCGGATCCCTGGAGCAATAATTAAAATTAACACCCGATTTAGAAAATTAAGGAGCAGTTAACACGTGGTGAAACATTCACTAAGCTTAACAATCCGTTATCGGATTAACAAAGCGTTAAACTAACTAACAGAGCTTGGTGAAATTAGTCCTAAATCTTTTAATTTTAACATTCCTAAACAAAACTGACAGCACCAAAATTGTAGCCATCTCGTTTTGACGTTTATCATTAGAAAAAGATAGGGAGGGACGAAATTTAGTTAAGTTCTGTTACAACAGAATCGGCACCAATATTCGAAAGTGAATAAATTTCGATTATAGACAACAGATGTCTCTAAAAATAAATTCAATCAGGAGTATCCCAACTCTATATTCATCAGTGTTTAAATTCGAATATAGAATGATAATTCAAATACCGAACTATAATTTTCTTGTTACTATATTAATAAGAGAGTGGGTTTTATTATAATATTAAAAGTCACCACTACAGCAGCACGAATCCTCCCAAATCAAGAGTGGGATTAAGCCGTAGCCTACCACGCTAGCTTAGTGTGGGTTTAATACACTTATCATATTAAAAAACTGCTAAATTGATATATTTATTAATGCGCTTAACTATGCACTAAACGGTCTTGAACCTAAACCTTAAAATTTTGAACATGGGTACCCATTATAATGCATCCAGTAAAAACGGGTTTTTGGAAATTCCACCCTTAAAGCAATTAAATAGAGGATGAGTGTGTATGAAACTTTATTTATTATGGGCTGATAAACTTGAAAGTACTCTACTAGTAAAATATTTAAGCGTGTACACTCTTCGAAATTCAACCCGTAAAAGGAGAAAAGGGGTGGGAGTTTGTATGGAAAATAAGGTCTGACTTAATTTACTTGAGACTTTGTATTCGTGACCCTCGATATTAGCTCAATGCTAACTTTTGCTCTGTTGCGCCGGCATAATAACATTACTCAATCTCTTACCGTGGGTGCTGTGAAAGCCAGCTAAGGGATATCCCTGGTAACCAGCTAAGGGATATCCCTGGTAACCAGCTAAGGGATATCCCTGGTAACCAGCTAAGGGATATCCTGGTATAATAGGCAGCAGTGTTATCGTGTTATTCAACCAAAATCTAGTGCGATTTCCACGCCTGTCGGGCCTGAAAATTAGGAAAAATCTTTCCTTTTTAAAGAGGAAGGCTATGTCCGCTGCTGGACATGATGATGCACTAAGCAAAATACTTAATAGAATACCTACCTGCAGAAATTGCACTTTATTAATCTTGACGAAACAGACTACGATTGTTTAACAATCATCACATCAACATTAAATCTATTGTTGGTTATGAATTTACTCCATAAAAAAAAGATTTTCCAGAGTCTCCACACTTTTCTATTGGTGTTCTGAAAATTTGAACAAGTTTAAATAATAGTGTAACTTAGGAAGACAAAACCAGCTCATTATTTATAAAGTCTTCCACGATTTTAACCTCTAAAGTCTACCTCTATTATTTTATGAGAGGATGAATAAAATAAAATCATATGCTATATTGTGTGTATATTTATCAATAAGTGACAATAATCCAAAAAGTAGGAAAATAATTTCACCGCTACAATTTTATCACTCAAATGTCGTGTTCAAAGATAAGGTACAATTATCAGACAAGGTTCGTGTTCAGAAATAAGGTATTCAGATAAGGCACAACTGTTAAGTTGTACCTTATCTCTTCAGTATTAACTGTAAACTTACGACATTAATTCTAAACACATTATTGCTTTTACACAAATTAATAGATTTTTCAAAACCGCCGCTCCACGACAGGATGTTGCGGTAAGGCGAGGTTTTCATTTGAATGTTGAAGATTGCTACTGTCTGTTATATGATCCATTATACCGACTGTGATAGGTGTGATTGAACTTCACTATAAATAAATGAACCAACGAGATAATTGATTTAAATAATCCAACCGATGCCGTACCACAACGTCCTGGCGATGACCGCTGACTTTTATACGCCCTAAGTAAGAAAACATTTTCGTCGTTTTCAATAAACCGCGAATACAAAACTTAAGTCAACATTAAAAAATAAAACTGAACAAGTATGACTAAAAGATGACTATCAACAATTAATACAATTGATTAACTTTGGAATTAACAAAACGATCTGCATGAACAACAGACAATTCCTTGAATTAAAACAGTAGTAATATACCCAACATTGTTGCTGGTAAACGTAGATGACTTATCAGTGCTTTCTATTTTTCATTATGATTTATTGGATAAATTTTTCAAAAGCGTTAATTTTAAAATTGTGAAAGCCTGTCGAGTGCGTGTTAATCGGCGTAGTTTAGAGTTCCGCTGTCTAGATAGCGTACACAATTTAAATAACACCTGTACATATAAATAAGTATACAAAGGAATTATTTGCCATTGATTTAGATTATTATGTATAAAGTTTATATATGACTTAATTTATCCAACTACATGCTAAGTTGGTCGTATATATCTCGTAAACTATTGGACTCTAGGAAGTCCATATATTTTTGAAAATATAATTCACACAATATAAAAAACAACTAAATTTAAAATGACATTTCATAAATAAGCGTATTATAAAAAGGCGTAGATTAGTATAGTATAAAGAATCAGGCATATAATCATTTAATTAAATCATTCCTCCATTCTTTTATTAGGCTCTAACCTGACATTGTCGTTCAAAGAAAACCTTTTTTTAAATTATATTAATCCAAGTATGTTCAATTATTATCGATGCACTTATATATTTTCTATCATATCGAAAATTCATTGATTTCTGTGCTAAAATAAAATTAAAACTGCCTCATCAGAATATTTTTTTTTTTTAATTCCGAAAAGAATTTAAATAGAAACAAAGCAAGCGTGATCCAGCGTTGTCCTGGAGGAGCTGTAGGCAATTTACCAGTCTCGGTTGGTGAATGGCGAGCTTTTCCATCATCGTTTGCAATCGTTAACAATACGCACCCACAGTAATTTTTTGACCTGATCTCAAGAACGTTGATGGATAACATCAGCACATCAAATACCAGTATCTCATTTTGAGTCAACTTTCAATTGGGGCAATTTAGGCCTAATCTTTAGGGATTGGCTATGAACGTTTCCGATTATCATAGAGGATCCATTTTTATCACAAATGATAATAAGATTTACCTCCTCATTCTTGTGCCGGTTGAATACGTAACGCAGCACTAGGCGCGTGATTACACAATTCACACGGAACCCACTTTTCGATTTTTTTTTCATTTTCCCAATTTGATGGAAATGAATTAAGATTGTATCACTTATACTGAAGGCAGCTACTAACTGTGGCGTAATTTGTGTTGAATCCGCTTCCACTGTCGTTTTCAATTCTTCATTATGACTTGCATATCAACCAACCACGAGGCTCGTTCTTTCGATGGACATTTCCTGATCAGAAATATTAAATCTAAAAACTTACCGTGCGTTCGATGGCCGTGGCTGGCCCGAGCACATCAGTAATTCTTCGAACGATAATATATCTGCAGCGCTGGTGCAACGGCGGGACCCATATTCGAAAATAATGCGACATAACTACCCCACATTCGTGAACAGAACTTACAGCAAAATCAGATGATCCAATAACAAATGGATAGCTAATTTCTAAAAAGAAATTCATATTTGTCCCCTCTTCGGGGGGCACGGACCTCCTGTGATCAGGAGGAGGACTAGGCCGTAGTCACAAATTCATCAGCTTTAATTTCATCAGTCATCATCATTATCAGCTCGTAGCAGTCCACTGCTGGTCGTGGGCCTCTTCCAAGGCGCGCCACTTGGCCCAATCTTCGGCGGCACTCATCCGCAGATCTAGTTAGTCAGATCTAGTAGTAGCTGTCAGCCACTTTCCGCAGATCGTCGCTCCATCTAGCTTGGGGTTGGGGTTGTTATATAACGAATATTCATTAGCTTTATTTTAAAATAAATTTGAATTTAGAATTATAAAACAATCGACACATATTTGAGTCCAATGTTACGAGTATTCAAAATCGAATATTTTGTAGGTAAAGACTGAGGTATATAAAATTACAACAGCAACAGCATAAAGTTGCTACAAGTATCGCCTCCGACACCTTTGCTTGGGGCTGGCGCGCTAACCACTAAACTGTCACACCAGCTAGTCATTATGTATTATCATGTTACAAATGCCCGAGGCTCGCATTTCGACTACCGTATTCTCATAACATGCTAAGTACGCATACGTGATACAAGCAAAACCCTGTTACTATACACTAGTAAACTCGTGTTTAAAAATATCGGCCATAACTTTATGCGAGCTTCGGGCATTTTAAAAATATAACGTTATGCGTAATGCATTTTACTGTTAATCGATGGACTGTTATTACTTATACACAAACATACTGGTTAAAAAGGCGCAATGATTGACTTTTATCATTTTTTTTTAAATACTATCGAATAATTCTTGAACGCTTAGAATATCATCATCAATTATACAATTTACATTATAAGTTGAATCTACAATGGCATCAACACATCAACAGACGTATATATACTTACCCTACGTAACCAATTTAATTCCATACGTGTAGGTATGTATAATAATTAATCCAGTCTTCGTTACAAGGAAAATAAGTTAAATGTATAGTTTTAAATACACGAAATTTGTGACGTCTCGTTGCCCGCGGGGGCGAAATGTGGGCTGTGGATAGCCGCTTTGCTACATTAAACGATCGTAGCAGGTGGAAAGAAGTGGTCTCTGCTTACCCCAATGGGAAAGAGGCGTGACTGTATGTACGTATGTACTATGATCTCTGCCTACTATAATGGGATATCGGCGTGAGTGTGTATGTACGAAGTGTGTATACATTATAATTTTTTGACCATATCTTATAGCATGAGATTTTCTAGTTGTCGGAATTATGTTATTATGTCAGGATTATAATTATCTGTTACACACAAATTATGTGAGGACGTTTACAATTTCAAATGATTTCTAATATCGCATAATTTGCATGGAACTGATACAGACAGAAACATGTAATTTCACCTTTAACCACGTGTACATCATCGTCAGTCTACTCTCCCACTGCTGGGCCGGTTCACCACGCTAGCACGATGCGGACTGGCAGACTTCACAAGCCGCGTCGTCGAGAAACACTTTCAGTAATGCAGGTTGCCTCACGATATTTCCCTTCACCGTTTGAAGCTACTGACATTATATTAATTATTAATACGCACATGATTTCGAAAAATCAGAGGTGCCTTGGATTCGAACTCGAGGAAGTCTTGAAGGTGGTCATACCACAGGGCGATCACCGCTTCACTTATACAATAACACATAAAATTATTAAAATAATAAGAGTTTTTTTTATGTGGTGATGACATAATAATAATCAGTGATCTATAAAAATACCTCACAATAAACCTTATCTATCGGAGATATCGCGGGGTTCCGCTGAGGAATACTACCCAATAGGCAGCGTTATTATACTGTCGTCCAACAAACATCTGCTACCACCTCCAAGATTACCAAGCGTGAAGTTTATTGCAAAAACCTTGTTAGGATTTAAGACATATATTCAGTAGTGAATCGAGTTAGAAGTAACAATGGGCGGTCTAAATACTAGTCATAACCGATAAGGACGAAAGTTCTCGATTGGTAATTACAACCCGAAAGCGCCGTTATAGGTTGTAGTGGTAATAACCGGAGTTACGGAAGCGAATTGCGGATGTTGTATACAAAAGGCTGAAAATTATAGTACTCTTTGGGAGCCTATTTCAAACGATTGATGTAATTAGGCACTTAAATGGGCTGACGATTCGTTTCATGTATTGGGAAGTTGGATATCAAATGAGTGAGTTACTGTAATCACTATTACCAGGCGTCTTGGAGATCACTGTCGGAGAGACAGAAATGTAGTGTCCTTATGGCACCATTTAGCACATTAAATGTAATGAATAACTTCGAATAACACTGTTGCACAAATTCCTAATAAATATAGCCCTTGATCGCCCATTCGCCCACAACAAAAGCGTAATATTGCCAATACAAGTCGTTATAAACCTATATATACTCTACATATTGCTCAGAGAATACAGATTCCAACATTAAATGCACTCTTATTGCGTTAAACCACAGTTAAATGGCATTAAGTTAATGTAAAGAATTTGAGGCACACATCATGCAATTTAAAGCTTATTATTGAGGCAACTATATAATTTGTTTTGCTCTTAGTACATACTAATACAACAATAATATAAATTAATAAAGAATATGTTTATATGTGTTTATATGTTATTTGTTTATATGTATGTTTGAATTGGCCTTCAATAGTATCTTTGACATATTTATGGAAATCCATGACATTGACATCCAAGAATTGCATATTTAAGGTACAAGCTTTTATTTCACCACTCATCACCCCTTAAGTTTATGATACTTCCTACGGATATTGGCAGAATTGTACCAAATTGGTCAAACGCCATAAACGAAGAAAGAAAGTTACAAGTGAATGTACATTTATACGCGTAAAACCAGCCAGCAAAAAATTTTAATGGCCTCATAGACCTGCACAAAAAAGAATCGACCCCGACGAACTCTCACAGACAGAATGCAAATAAAGGTTATGCGCGTTCAAATCCGATTTTCGTTGAAATTTCTTTTCCGAACTTTTACTACTACTAGTACAGATTAGTGGTTCCATGAGATTTCAATCACATAAAAAGAATTCTAAGATTCTTCGTTCGAACCATTCAGTATGTTTGACGCGCAGAAATGTACAATCACTGCAAATGTGCATGAAACTGTTCATCCGAAACATATATGTGTATGTAAGAATGATTAAATAAAAATCTTTTATTGGTCAATACTATGATTTCTCAGTACAGTGAGCTCCTTATTCCTTGTCTACTTATCATCAATTGGTTGTCATCGGTAGCTCAAAAATATCCACTTCTACAGATAATTTTCAGCAGTTAAGTGGGCTAAGTTATTGGCCCACCAATCTTGGTCCACCTGTAACATGCAATAAATAATGAACATTAAAATCTCTACAATCTTTGATATTATAGAATCATTACAGTTCTTGCCTGCACCTATGTCCGCATGCATTTCACATTTCAAAAGTATCTTTCAAACAGTCCAGTCATCTTATTGTCTCATCCCCAGTCCATATTCGTTCCCACTACAGGGCCGCAGACATCTCCTAATCAGAAAGGGATTAGACCATCAGTATCAAACCCGCGTCTAACATTGACCATTTTGATCACAGGTCGTACTTAACACCACTTGACCACTAATACATATATATCAATTATACCACTAATACATATATATAATTTTGATACATCCATTGTCTAGTGAAAATTAATTGAAAAATTAATTAGGTAATAAAACAATACATATATGTATATCTTTAGTAAACAAAGTCAACAGAATGTCATTTCTGAAATGAGTGATGATATATATTACCAGCTTTTGCTCGACGATCCGCCCCTGTTAATGTCGGTTTTCCGCTACATGGGAAATCCCGACACAATCATAAATTTATATGAAAAACCTTAGGACCACTTTTACTTGAGCTCTCGTCTTTTAACGGCGGTTACTAAAACAGGGATCAAGCTCTATATTTAATTCTATCGGGACCGATTGTGATGAAACATGTTACATTATTTAAGTCGAAATCGTACCTTTAAACCTTTAAGATTGTAACAATTTAACCAAAATGTACCCGTTAGTTTTTGCGTAAAGCGCGAAAAAACAAACAAACATCGACGGATTTGGTCTCAGAAGCCCTTTATTGGTTGATTTGAGTAGTTTGTTTTTAAATGTCTTAATTTTTTGAAAATTTGACATTTAACAATTTTATAATAGTATAGATACTTAGTTCCTAAAGTAGTCCAGGTGGACCCCCAAGGGTCCACGGGAAACTCGACGGGGTCTACGTTGGCGTACGCAAATTTCCATAGTTAGATCTAATCTTCACATTTTTTTGTCGAGTTTTGGGAATATGGTAGAATTGTAGCTGCAGGGGGTCCACCAGAACCAGCTAAATTTTGAAAGTGATCTATGAGAAAAAAAGGTCTGGGAACCTCTGATATAGACAAAAGATATTTTTGATTGTTCAGGTAGTTATAGGCCTGCCAAATTAAAGAGGAGATTCAAATTACATCCATACATAGCAGCCATCTTATAAATCGCAGTAGGTATTATTTGATTAATAAATAATGGGCAGCACTGTCACAAAGATGTATCCAATAACAGATGGAGTAACGGTATAATTATGCTTGGGCTACTACTAAAACTATTGTTTTAAATAAATGTGTCATAATGAGTATACAAACCTGCATAGAATAATACTCATGAAATCAAAACTTTGATTGTTCTTTCTATAGTACATCTGCACATTGGACAGCTATCTATGTCTTTCCTTGCACATGACTGACAACAACACATGTGGCCGCATGGAATAAACACTACCTCAGATTTTGCATCCATACAAATAACACACTCCGACTCTAATATTTTATTTTCTGTTTTAGCAGTACATACTCCTGTACAATTCTGTTCTTCAACTATATCTTCATAGGGAGCAGAAGGCTCTAAATGTTCAAAATTATGGTTTTGATTTTTTTCTCTCACATATAAATTGATTGCTCTAATAATAGCTTCTTGGTCAGATGATAATGACACTCCATTCATCTTTAATTTCTCTGATGTAATATTCAGCAAGGATTCACCAGAAAATAGAAACTTCACTAAGAATGGCAGGCAATGTATGACACCCTCCTGCAAAAGATAATTTGCAAATGTGGGGTCCAATGTTTTCCCTATGTCTAACAAAGACCTTGGAGCAGAATCCAAAAGCTTTTGATAATTTTTTAACCAAAAGTCTGTGATTTTATTATTTTCAGTCTCCATCTCCCTCAAGGTTTCTACAAGCTGTTTCCTTCTTTTATTTTGCTGACTAAAAAGATCATCTAAGAAAGTAACCAACTGTACCCTCTGCTGCATCAACTCATTGTAGTTATATGCAATATTTAATTTCTTCTTCTCTTGTTCAATGACACTCAAACGAGCTAAATGCGAAGATATTAATGATATTTCTTGATTGAGACTCCAACTCTTGGCATCCACTTTTTCAAGTAAAGAGGCAACAATAGCTTTTTGAATATCCTGATCTTCTAAAAGCTGTTCAACTAACACTGTGCGCGATTGATCCTTAGCATCCAGTAAGTCACTTAGTTTGTCACCAACTTCCAAATCCTGCATAAGTATACTTTGTTTCATATTATTTAATGAATCTTCATATTTCTTTTTAGAATATCTAATTGAATAATCTTCTTCTATGAGCATTTCCATTGCTTTTAAAACATCTGCCTTTTTTAGATTGTCATAATTTTGACGAGTTATTTCAAGTAGTCTATCATGTTCCACCTGATCATGAACAAGTTGTTGCTGAATCACTTCTGGTTTTAAATAATCTGATTGGATAAAGTTTTCAACCAGACACTCAATTTCCTTTTCATCTCCTTGTATAGCTTTTAATAGTCTTTGGCGGTCTTGTTCTCTTGCATTCTGAACTTTTGCTATCTCATCATCAAGTTCCATTTGTTCCTGTAATACCTTCGTTAAGAATTTCTCTCTTTGCTCTTTGGCAGCTTTGTGCAATCTATTTTCTTGTTCTGTGATTGTAGCTTCCTGTTCTTCCCAAGTCATTGTGTTACTCCTTACAAAAGGACTTTGGACTGAGCTTGGTGTCTGAACTGTTTCTACATCATGTTCAATGGGCATTGGTGGGATATAGTCAACATTCATTTTAGAACATAAATATTTAATTATATCTTCAGTACCTTGCAAGGTAACTTCTTGTGGAGGGAATATAAACTGCTCACCATCTAACTCAATTTTTATTAAGTTAATAGCAAAACATAATTCTGGGCAGAGCTCAACTAGGTCTTTATTATCAGTTAAAATCAATTTCCTTAATCTTTTTAAGTTTCCTAATGATGGAGTTAAACAAGTAAGTTTATTTTTAGACACATCAAGTACTTGTAAGCATTGCAAAAACTGTATACTTTCAGGGAGTGATTTTATGAGATTGTTTTGAATATACAACTCAGTCAGGTTCACCAAATATTTAATATCATTAGGTAAACATGTAAAAATATTGTTACTTATATTGAGAACCTTAATAAGATACAAATCTGATAGTTGTCCACCCTCCTCTAACGTCTGCAAATTGTTAGTTTGCAAATATATATGTTCTTTTCTATAAACTTTACATATTAAAAATGTACCGGGCGGTACTTGGCGCAGCTGACAATCCGATAAGTCGTAAATTGGCTCCGGGGATTCCTTGGCTATATACAATTTCCGCTCTAACCTAGCTCGTGCGTCATTATCATTGGTGTGCCTACCAAACAACGACATTGTCGCTCGATTGACACACGATACAGCACAACCCATTAAAGAGGTAAATAAAATAATTGATACCGTGTTCGACTGTCACCGACTAAGCATAATCATTTCAAAGGCCTTTTGGTGCGATATTGCTTTACAGATCACAGTATTATCACAATTATATCACATTATAATAAAAAGCAGCTTATCTTAAATAGCAAGAATTTATCATAGAAAAAGTGACAATAAACAGATACAGTGAACTGAGATTTTTGATATTATGACATTTGATAACATTTGTCGTAGTTGACATTTATTGGTCTCTTGTCATTTGTCAGTATGACATAATATTTGACAGTTTTGTCACGGTTTGATTTGTCAAAAGCTCAGAATAAAGATGAATGTCATTATTCTGAGGTCAAAGGTATCCAGGTACAAAAATCCTATGGGGGAATATATAAGTAATAATAAATATAAAAGGTTTATTTGACCTTTACGTATGTTTTCCGTCTCTCACTCAAATCCCACGTTACTACTCTCTCTAAAGGAAAAAATTCCGCTAGCTATTTACAAATGATAAGATCAATTATATGTGGAATTTATACTGTAACAAAACGTTTATAAAACAAGTCTTCTTATTTTATTTTATCTTTAATAATTCGTTTTTATTTTAGACTGATTATGTAGTTTTTAATATTATAATTTACCTCAAAATAAACAATGAGCTAATCACTGATAATAGCATTAATCGATATTAAAAGAAACGGCATATTGTGATTTTAGTGTATTTGATTATTTAGTATATAGTAAAAGGATGTGTTTGATCTTTAAACGTTTTAGTTTTTCAAGATATCCAAAAAAACTTATATGGATAACAAGCCAGTGAAAGGAGTCTGTAATTATTTGCAGCCTACAATTTAAAATAAACCATTATAGATCGGGCAAAACAAAGCGCCATTTTTTTAAAAAAGCGCTTTACTTAAAGCTTTAACTTTTTATTTTGTTCACTCTTATAAATGTGGCATTATGTATAAAAGTCTTAATATTAATTTAAAAATTTAACCTTGATGGCCTGAAAAATTTATTAAAAATTATTTTAATTACAAATTTTTTTTTAATTGCAATAAGTTAGCACTTAACTACAATCCCACCTGACGGTAAGTGGTGATATAGCCTTAGGTGGTAGAGTGCACTAGCCTAGTAAAAACCTGTTCACTTTTTTCTTGAAAACGTCCACATTGTAATCGGAGGGAAACACTGACGCCGGCAGACTATTCCTTGTCCTTGGCCATACGCATTAAGAACAAAGAAATAAACCGTATAATTCGGGTGGTCGGAACATCAACAAGGTAGGGATGATAGCCCGCTGTACGTCTAGTCATCCGATGATGCAAGGGAGCTGGAGGAATTATATCGTGCAATTCCTGTGCACAGTCTCCAAAGTGAATCCTATAGAATACCGATATGCCGGCTATCCTTTGCCTATGCTCTAGGCTCTAGAGATTGGCGTCAAATAAGTCATTGTCGCCAATTATCCTCTTAGCACGCCTTTCCACTGAGTCCAAAGCCGATAGGTAACATTTTGCAGCACCGGCCCATATGTGACTGCAGTACTCCATACAGGATCGGACTTGCGCTTTATAGAGTGTGAACAGCTGTTTCGGTATGAACCTACCATCTAACCTTTGCAAGTTTACTTAGCTTGCACGCAGCTACCTTGGTTTTGGACTCAATGAATCGTCCGAAGTTAAGGCTAGAGGAGATCTCCATTCCCAGTAATTGAAGATGGTCAATGTGATGGTTAGTGTGTGCCAGGGGCACACTCCGAAAAGTGGGAGCTAAGGTGCACGGGTTCCGTTTAGCGGCGAAGAAACACGCCTGCGTTTTTGAGGCGTTGAACCCCACAAGATTGGCATCACGTCATTCGAAAACTGCTTGAAGTGTGAGGCTCGCGCGCTCGACCATCGACCTCTTTTTGAGCTGTACTTGATCTTGGTTAGTTCGAATATTCGTAAGGTACCTCTCTACAACTATACTGTCGTCTGCATTCCCATAGATACCGGGAATGAGTAGATCATTGATATGCAGTAAGAAAAGAGTTGCAGAGAGAACGGACCCCTGAGATACACCGGCATTGGTTGCCATCGGTTGTGAAGATCAACCATCTACGACAACACGTTACTATGGGATCATTTATGAGCAACGAGAGAAGTAAGGTATCTAATAGGGAATGTTTCTTTTATATTCCTAGCATATCAGAATTAATGATTGTGAAGGAAATTGCAAAGGAAAATGGTATGTTAAATGTTATTGTTACTTTGTACTTGTTACGTGTTTCAAACATCTAGCCTTAGATATTCAGATTTAAGATCCTTGGGTAAGTATTATTATGGAATTTATGGTCAGGTGGAGTTTAATCGGCAACATTTCTTTTATATTAATATTTTGATGTTGATACTATACATAATTGTGATGTTATTTTATTTATTAATCGCCAGTAATAATCATTAACAATATTAACATGTTGAAATAAGACTGTGAATAACATTGAAAAGTGTACTTATTTTTCAAGGCATTAGTTCTCCAGGATTTCAGCTTGTCAATGAGGTATTCCATTCCTCGGATTGACCTTAAATGTCCCAAGAATCAATAAAATGTGATTCACTTATATTTTATGGCATTAATATTGGCTCGACCCTGGTATTAATATTGTGAATATGCACCATTATTATTTTTCGTTTTCCCTTTTGGAAGGGAAGGTAAAAGGATCTAAGCCTATATATACAGCCTTGTCTGTCGTAGTTACATTAATTTCATAAATCAATAAAATGCATCGCATTTTGTTGCTTTTTGGGAGTCTTAACGTCATTTCGACGAATACCACACTGATTGAGCATGAGTTTTCGCAGACCATTTATTTTAAAAGAATACGGTCACTTTGCTATGTTAGTCGCAGTTTTATTCCAATATTTGAATATTGTTCACAATTATTGACGATTAATACATAAAACAACAGCAAAATTATATATTAAACATCAAAATAAACTAACATAAAACGTTAAAATAAAACTTCAAGTGACGCTTCACTCAAGCTGGCGCTTCTCATTTTGCACCATTATTATAAAAAAGAAAAATAAAAAATCTATAATCACAAATAATTTGTTTTACGGCTCTGGATACATGGCCAATAAAGCCTCAATTTTTTTAAATATATTCTCTGTTTTATTGTTAAAAATTGAGGAAACTTCCTCACTTGTCAACAATAAAACCGAGAGTTTAATACACACAATATATCTAATTACCCTCTCATGTGTGATGTATAAATCCCATAACCCAATCACTATCCAGTGAGGCTACCCGGTGAAGGACACACTGAGGTCCAATTTGAGGTAAAAACCATATTCTTTCACCTCACCTCACTTAGTAAAGAATTCTCAAGGTTGCTGCAAAATTAAAACAAAATAGAATGAGACAAAATATTTATTGCTACCAGTCTTCAACTAGTTAAATATAATTTTATATTCTAGTCGTAAAGTCTATTTCATAATAATTCACTGCAAACATTTCTTAGCTTATAACAAGTAGGACTGAAGTTTAAGTGAGTGTTCTTATACTACTCTGACTACAACTTGACATTTAGGCACAAAATTAAATTAAACATATCTATATTTGTATAGTACCTACTACCTATATCTTTCATGTTGTGTGCCTCTTACTCTATCATTTCTATACCAATCATCGTGCAAATTTATAGAAGACAAGTAATCTGGGGCTACTCCATAAAATGAAGAGTACCTATAAGGATCTCTATTTCCTTTCTTTAGTAAATTATCTCTTTCGGAGCTATTATTTTTTATTTGCAAAAGGACATCTGAATCAGAATCATGGTAACGTGAAATAGGATCATAATGGGAGTTAATATCTGCGAACCACTTGTCGCCAGACTTTTTTCTTTCATCCTCAAATTGTTGATTTGTATTTCTTGACATATATGTTTTATCGTAAAACTTTATATTACTATAATAATCTTGTGGTGGCGTTTCGTAATCCAATATGTCAGAGTAATCGACGTTTGATAGTTTTTTAAAAATTGGAATTGAGTTATATTTTGGTTTGTAAGATTCAAAATCAATCTTCTTGTATATTAATGGTGGTGTGTCAGATGTTTTGCTATATTGTCCTTCCATTTCATTTTTTCTTTTATTGGAGATATTAACATTATTTGGATAACGTTTTCTTACTATTGGTTTATCAGGGTATATATCATAAGAATTTTCGATATATCGCACAGCCATTTTATTATAGGTCTCATGTAGTTTTGCATCATCATTCTCTGGAGGTTCTTTATATTCATGCCCGTTTTCTGATAAACTTGAATCGTAACCCTTATTAGCTTTATATATATTTAAATTTGCAGTTTGAGAAGGGTAAACATGCTGCTTAATAATTTTAATTAATCTGTCAAAGGTGTTAACTAAATCGTTATTTAAAATCTCACCGGTACCCATAGAAGTTTGATTTTCACTTTTTGTATTAAATATTTCTTTGTTTAGTTGCTTAATTTTAGTGAAGTTATTATGAAACCTATCATCTGTTATAACTGGAGATGCCAATTCATTATTACTCGATTCACTTTCAGAATTATTATAGATCACAGGCTTTGTTTGTACTTCCGTTGTCGATTGATGAGGTTGATCGATAAAATATGTTATTTTTTTACCCATACGAATTCCTTGGTTTTCCGACGTCGGCAAGGTTTCTGGACCTTTACTAAAATAATCAAAAATATGAAAATTCGGCACGTCAGGCAATTGATAGGTTTCCGGCGCTGGTAACAGTTTGATAATTACACCTTTACCTTGATGATATCCTATACCGTGACCATCAAATGGTTTACTCTTTAATATCTTCTTTTTAACCTCAGTTTTTTGTACTGCTTCATCATTAGCTTGTTGATTATTTCCTTCGTTTGAATTAGCATCACAATACATCTTGTTCAATTTTTGGGTATCTTTGTCGGATAAGCCAGTTCTTTGTCCAATTTCTGCACCGCTCTGCAATAAATATAAATAATGGAACAAAGTAATAGATTTTAACATTGACCGTTTTAGATTGATGATGTTGTTGTACCTGCAGATAATCTTATACCTAATAGATAAAAAAAATTAACTAAAAAATACCTACATAAAAACATACACAAACGGAAATTTTTGCTATGTGGTATTATTTCTATTAATTGAATTATCATCATCATTGCTGAACATTACATAAAAGAAGCATTAGCTATAACTTTCACGCTTGGCAACTACTAAGGCATCAGAAATTATAGTAAATCGGTATATAAATAATATAAGCGTCGGTCCATTGCTCAGATTGCTCACATCCACGAAAAGAGATAGATGCGTTTTTGTATAAATGGAAATATGCCTAACCATATCGCGTCGCTCCGAAGGCATGGATGTAAATCATGTGGGGATCTTACCCACTAAAACCACTCGGCGCTCCCCTATGTTCCCTTATGCCCCACAAAGGATTCGCGTCTTGCATACATCTTAGTGGGCTGATCGGGTTCCAGGCCTCTTCTGACCACTTTTTCGGTGGCGGCGGTCCAGAGTCGGCGTGCTTCCCAGTCCGCAGACTCGCAGGCCGCTGATCGTACGATATGGCATAGCCTGGAGCTCATTCACCCTCCATCCTCATGCATTCGCACACAGGCATGCAAACTGATCGCTATCGGCTCACTCGTTGTGAATCTACATCCTGTCTCATGAGATACGCATAGGATGCTGTGCGCCTCCACACCCCAACAACGAGCTTCAGATTGCTCTCTCATTCTCCGGGCGGCCTAATCTTGTGTGTACTGCCTTATATTATAGGTACACCTTTTTTTGGTGTGTTTTTTGTCGCAGGTGTGGCCTAATGGCATCCTGTCAGCTATTGCGTTTGAACGGTATAACTTGTACTGTTGTTCGAGCAACACTTGTACTGTACAAGTGCCGTTCAAACATAAATGTTGCTCCCGAACTGCCTACAGTATACGCAGATCATCGCTGTCGTGTATGAGACCTCTGCTTTCTTGACGTTGTTGTCGAGAGGCATCGAGGAAGTTTGCCTAGTGCTCAAGCTCTGTGGCTTTTTGACCCTCATCGCCTTTTCGACGAAATTTTTAACTGCCAATCAGGCGCTCACTTTTTCAACCATGGCTAAGACCACAACTGGGAGCGAGATTGTCGATACACCTATCTCAACGGCTAACTGGTGTCTCTCTTTGTGTGCCTCGTTGTTAGAGGCCATACAGTAATGGTACCGACATTTGAGAGCGCGGCTTTCCTGGTCTGTGAAAACAGATGGCTTACACATCAAAACTCAGCGGCCGAATCCTACGAACCACTAGCAACATCCCAGCCGTTGTCAACAACATTTCTCCCTATGAGTTTGCCTCTTGACCGTGATTAGCGCATCATCTGCATAGCAAGTCACAGCCAGACCATCTAATAGCGCGCCACGTAGAAAATAGTCGTATCCGTAGTTCCACAGGAGCGACCTAAAGACTGATCCCTGTGGGACTGTGAGCCTGTGATTCACCTTTTAGCCAGATAATCTACAATCCTGTTGAGAAAATAGGTGGGGGCCTCTTAGAATCTGAGCATTTCCAATTGTTCCATAAGGAAGCTAGTTACATGTCTAGCGATACCACCAATAGCATTCCTCCACCGAAAGAGAAAAATAGCACTGTCGTGAATTTATACGATATAATGTAACTTATCTTAATAATATATTTTCTTATACAATCTGTCTTTCTCTGAAATGCTCTCTCCATCAAGGTCAGCTTGTCAACTACCCATCACTCGTTCAAAGTTAAAATACGTGAATTGCTTTTACGTGAATTATCGCAGTCATCACAATAATTTATATTATTATTTATATTTATTTATATAAATTAGCATATTTTTTATACATGTATTTTAAATATTTGTCTTTGTGTTTTCATCTGCTTTAGATTACATTTGCTGCTACATCCACTTCATTATCTCTGCACTACCCAAAGTTTGACTGGCAGAGAATAATAGAAGAATAATGATAGAGAACCCTTAGCGTTAAGTTCGCCTTTAGATATATAATATGTGAGGTGTAAATAAATAAATAAATATTTAAAGTTGGCCGCCATGACTCTGTGTCAACGGTGTAGGTACCGAATAAGTAAACATATCGCATCACCTTCTTAGGCACGATGGTATCCTTTCCGTTGACGGAGAAAGCTCGGCGACTATAATGCAGGACACTGTCGTAGTCATAACCGACGCCGAAGTCGGATACCGCGAACAAGTTGTATTTCCGAAAGTTGTGTCTCGCCGCTGCGGACAATAATAATCATATTATGAACAAGGTGTGGCAAGAGCGTGACTTATGAAATTATTTCCAGCCATTATGGATACAAATAGAATTAATAATAATACAGTTTGAAATAATTGGTCCAAAAAATAAATTATTATACATTATACCTCCTTGTTATCAGGTGAAAAGAATAAAAAACTTTTTAAATAGGATCTTTATACTTAAATACGAGATAATAGACAAAAAACAGCTCAGGCAAGTAAATCAGAATACGTTAGTATCTCTATTTGGTCTGTGATCAGAATACGTAATAAATGTACCGATGTAGATCAATCCGAAACAGATTATTCAAATGTAATTTAATAAGCCTTAAAAATCATATAATATTCAACAAAATAAACGTTCTGATCGAAATTATCTGTTTTTCAATCTATGTACATATATAATCTACGAGTATTAGTCGTCGAAAACAAAATTCGAATCCTAATCTTTGCCACCTTGTACTGACAGCTCGCTGTCGCAATTCATGAGAAATTATTGTAACTGTTAATATCGAGACTACTTACCTACCTTTTATTTAACCAAAATACAATGCTTACAATTTCCGTCTGAAGGTCGTTGTATAAAACTGCCTCCGTGAACTCTGAGCTCGAATAATGCTTTGAAAATAATTGTGAAAAAAATACAAGCCGTCTTATTTTTGCATATTGAATGTAGATGATAAAACTTTGAAGGTGGGAATAATTTAATTTTAATATTATTTAGAATTATTATTTATTTTAGGATCAAGGTTTAAGAAGTATGTTTTTAACTTAGATTTAGGGAACTTTAATCGTTTCTTTGAAGCAATATATTAAAATTTTGTCTCTTTCTGTAAATTTTTCTATATCGCATGTTTAATAATCTATTTATATTTATTTGTCTTGTTTGTGGGTTGTATTTTGCAAGTAGTTTCTAATTTTTACTAATGAATTTCTGATTTAGCACAGACTATTTAGCTTTCCTTTCTATCTAATTTGATGCACCTCGTCGAATGGCTAATTTATATTCGAATTGTGTATGTAACTCGTGTTAGCGGTCATTTATTGTACGTTGCAAATTTCTAAACAGCGATTAAATGAAACCACTTTGAATTTTACTCGATACTATCCTATCAGTAACATATCATAGTTATTAATTCATGCGATAAATCTATAAGCAACAAATAGAATTTCAAACGAATATTAAATTTTATAGAATTTGAAAGGAAATTTATTTGGAGCATCATAATTTTGTTTTACAAAAAAATGTAATTCCTTGCATTGATTTGAAATAAATTTTAATCGATAGAGGACCCGCGGCTATTGTAAATTCAAGTCCCACTTGGCGCAGTCGACACGTTTATTACTATTTATTTAGTGGCGTCTTCTATAGCAATATAACATGCTCCTCCTCGCTTCGCTCGTCGTCGCACATATTTTTCCCCATTTTTTGTGTTATTTTGTCCTTAATGAAGATTTTTACACCCACCACTACAATAAAGTTGTAAGTACTACAATAAACATTGGTGGCAACAACAGCTTTCATTACGATCTGATTTTAAGAATTTTAAAAACTTTTTTTCTCAAATGTGTCTTTTAAAATTTATTAAAGCCGCGGGTACTCTATTGATTAAAATTTATTTCAAGACTATAAGCCCAGGACGACCTAATGTAAAGAATTATCCGAAAAATTATTCATTATCAAGAAAGAAAATTTGATAATATCTTTAAATATCTTTTAATTTCTTAATCATTTCGTTTCGCACTAGCTGACTGGATGAGACACTTTTATATATAAAAACAAAATTATTATTTTTCCTACATAATTTAATTAGGTGTGCTACTTACATTCTATTATGTTTTCCCATAAAACTTTCACATAGTCGTCTCTATCAGGACTGCTCTGCATGTGATAAAATCCAAGGGTGTGCAGTAATTCATGCACTACGGTGCCATGTCGGAAACAGCCGCGTCCCACAGGGTGCCGCCCCGACAGGTTCAGTACTTGGTACCCACCCTGGTACCCCACTTGCGAGAAGCAACCTCGTCTACTGCCCTGGGAAAATAATCATTAGTTTACCAATTCGCCATTCACGGGTTCACGTTCAGACAATATGATTCAAGCAATGGGTTGAATCCTATTATATTATCCTTGAGGCAAGAAACCCGTTAAAGCAGCATCATCATATCAGCCCACAGACGTTCACTGCTGGACATAGGCCTTCGCTAATGATCGCCATAAGTAGCGGCCGTGAGCCGCCTGCATCCACCGATCGGCCGTGGCTTTCACCGGATCATCGATCCACCTAGTCGGGGGTTACACCCGCTACGCTTTCTGATTCGGGGTTGCCATGCATCCATCGCTCCTGCGACTTGAATAAATCGTGATAATTTATAATTTCTTATAAATTATCTTATAATTTATAATTTCTTGAGTTTTACTAATTTTTTGTAGGGTTAATTTCTTAATCGTTCTATTGTACAACTAAATAACTTATTTATTTACGACCATCACGGATAAACTCATCGGTCACTGGTTTCGTGATCAATTTTGCTTCGAACTTTACTCACTACTTCAACCGGAAAATTTCTTTTTGCGCTGCTTATCGCGCTGAAATTTTGTTTATTGTTTATAAAGCATTGACATTGACATAAACATGGACATAAACATTGACTGCCAACTACTCACGAGATATCTCGTAGGTTGTTTGCTTGTCCAGGACGCCGACAACGAGTTATTCCTTCATTACTCACCACTTTTATATGCCATATTTACGAGGACACTATTACTTTTACTGTGTACTGTTATTATTATAATAAATAACACGATTGGCTAATACATCTAATACGTCGATAATTGGCCTTGTAGACCACTATAGTACCGTGGCAGTCAATGCGTTAATTGAAGTTAGGCACGGCCAGATCATACATGATTTTTTAGAGCGTATATTGAATAGTCAGTTCCAATTGCAGTTGTTACATCACGTCAGAAGTACGTATAAAAGACTTGGTTAAGTAACTCTGATAGCAGGATACGAAAGAAAAAAATATATACAATTTTACATGCATATAGTTACGCCTTTTTCCCGCTGGGGTAGGCAGAGACCACTTGTTTCCACTTGCTACGATCGTAGCATTCATCTTTCGCTTCTTCTACTTTCATCAACGCTCTCATACAAGCTCTTCGGTTGCGGGTACAAAAATAATAGGAAATTCCGATGAACAAGTCACGTAATCTAACCACGTCTTTCATAGGTCGATCCGATAATTCGCTCGCGAGTATCACCATAGTTGAAGCGAAAGTGAACAAAGCAACGACACCTTATTCGTAGAGTGGATACCTACTATGCAAACGCGACGAATTCAAATATTCACTTCCGAGTCATTTATAATACTTACACAGATTGGAGTTAATCTGTGGGTACTTAGGTACGGCGGAACAATTTTAAATAGCGTAAATGCACCAACACGTGCCATCCCAAGTTGTTCTGGCTAATATTGCCATGTTTTCACCATCAGATCAAACAATACAAAGCTATAAACATTATTTAAGAAAAACATTAAGTATTTGAAAACAAAACTTATACCCGGAATAAACAATACCACACACATCTTAAACGTTTCAGGCATTTAAAGATTTTGAAAAAAAAATATTATTGTGTTACTTTATTAAAAAACACATACAGACAAATACATACATAAATCTTAAAAACAATAAACTTCTACTTTGATGCAATGGTGTAAAACCCACCATTGACGGAGGGCTTCGTATTGATGATCGAATTACTTTGTATGATGATCTATATTATTATAAAACTGTTAAACATCAAATTTTCAAAATTGTTTAAAAACAAACTACTCAGGTCGACTAATTAAGAGCTTCTGAAACCAAATCCATCGATCGATGTTTGTTTGTTCGGGCGTCACGCAAAAATTATATGGTAGA
>WUAW01022854.1:34141-52879 GCA_017165845.1 Thaumetopoea pityocampa
TGTGTGTGTGTGTGTGTGTGTGTGTGTGTTATATATGATTGCAAAGAAAGATTTTCTGTTTCATCATAAACTGGTTTCACAAGCCATTCGGTTATTAGTTTTTTTACATTGGTATCTGTTTTTAAGATAATGCCTAATTTCAAATAATATGATATATAAAACCATCTAATTTAAAATATTTGAAGGAAATGTTTGTTTGCGTAGGAATGAAGCTGTTATCAACGGTAAAGGACAGAAAATAACAGTACGATGCCTTAAGATAGCTGTAAGAATATAGAGTTGGCATTTACATAGTCGCTACCACAGGATTGATATAGACGTAGTTCCTGAACAGAAAACGTTACATTTAACACTGCTCTCTAGCCTCTTTTCAATTTAATTTTGTTACTGTTGTCAGTCCTTCCCAAGAAGAGGTACAGTAACTTAAAAAAGATTGACACAATGCCAAATAAACTGCCTTAAGGACATCTGACTGTGCTATGTGTACGAGGGATGATGCAGAAGTTATCTCTAGTCCTCGTAAGAATCCTAAAACTACTTTTTTTCTTTGCTTATATATCTACTACTTCACCATAAAAAAATCATATAAATAGGACACGGTTTTCGGCAGATACATTTATTTGAATACGAACCGTCGAAAATAAAACATCAAAATGGAGAAAAACGAAATAAGAGCAGTCATCGAGTAACTCTGTTTGAAAAAAATATCTACCAAAGACATATACAGTGACTTGGTGGAAATATTAGGAGACTGTTTCTCCATACTCAACAGTTGCACGCTGGGCCAAGGTGTTTAAACTCGGCAGAACATCCACAGAAGATGAACATCGCGAAACCGAACATAAGGTGAAAAAAGTGGAAGATATTGTGTTGGCAGATCGAAGAGTAATCATCAGGTATGTAGCTGAGGTCACAGGGATCTCATATGGTAGCATTCAAAGAATCATTGCCAACGAACTGCACTGACAAAGGTCTCTGCGCGTTGGGTACCGAGAATGTTAACTGACGAGCAAAAAAAAACGAGTCAACATTTCGGGGCTGAATTTCGAAAAGTTTCAAGCTGATAGGGAAAACCTTTTGTCACGTTTTGTAACCATGGATGAGACCTGGATCCACTATTTCGATCCCGAGACCAAACAACAATCCATGACTTGGAAACGAGCTTCCTCATCGACACCAAAGAAATTTAAAAGTTTCAAGTTCCGCGGGCAAAGTTATGACGTCCATTTTTTGGGACGCTGAAGGAATTATTATGATGGAATACTTGAAAAAGCCAAGAGACCAAATAAGGAGATTGCGGGAGGCGATTAAGGAAAAATGACGTGGTAAGCTGCGACCTGAAGTGCTGTTTCACCAAGATAAGGCACCGTCACACAAAGCTGCAGTTGTGATGGCTGCCATTCCAGAATCAGGATTTGAACTGCTTGAACACCCTCCCTATTCGCCAGGTCTGGCTCCCAGTGACTTTTACCTCTTTCCTCGGCTCAAGAAACACCTCCGAGGCAAGAAATTTGAAGACATTGGCGAAGTAATGGCCGCAGTTGAGGCGTTTTAGGAAGATCAAGAGAAAGATTTTTTCTAAGGGAATTTTAGGTTTATAAAATAGGTTTATAATGGACTAAATGTATTGTCTTATTAGGAGACTATGTAGAAAATAAAAAGAAATTTAAACATAAACATTGTGTTTTATATTGATTATCATTAATTTTGCATCACTCCTCGTATATGTGTAGATATTTAAAAACAATTATGAGCTTTATTATTAGATTGACGTAGATTTTTGTTGTATCGCAGAATAATCTGCTGTCCATTATTGTGTTAGGTAGTTCTTGCGTGCCCACTGTGACCTTAAACGTAATTCAAAAGATTTATAACCCAGATTTTGACCTAAGCAGAGCCAACTCTATCTGTCCCTCGCCCTCTCTCAACTGTAATTTTTTTATTGTATCGTTACATAATACAAAATGTTGTTTAAGAATACTCCAAGAAAAGGTAACGGAAGAAATAGTTGTACCCTTCTACAGTCAATTCTGAATTGATATGTGTACCTGATTTTAAACAGCTAGCTTCAATCATAATCCTCTTGAAAATTAACAACCGTATTCACCATGCAATTACTGTCCCATCTCATAAATAACATTTTTTTAAATTTGTTAATGACGAAATACTTCTTTTAACAATACTAAGTCACAGTTACCCACTTTTAACATAATTAAGTTAACCTAAACAATGAAAAGCTATTATCGATCTTATTAAATATTGTGCAACCAACCAATGCCATTGTCAGTTCAAGTGTAGAAAATCCGTATAATTTGAAGAATGTTAAATGAACACCCACAATTGGATTTGACTGCCCTTGATCCCATTAAATTAAAATCGAACCGATGTCGTTAAGAAAACTGACCATGAACAAATTACTTAATCGCGATAAGTTAACCAGACCAATCGAGGACAGTTAATAAATAAAATATAATACAACATTAGGGATAGTTTATAAATTATTTGGTGCTAATAGAAAGGACAGAGCCGTGACTAACAACGCCAAGATTAAGATGAAGAATAGATATTAGTCAGAGCTTATACACAGCCAATACAGCCAAAAATTAGGTCGTCATCCACTGATAACGACTATTTAAGATACATATATACATGTAAGTAGAGTAGATATAATCAAAAAGTGAAATTTGGAAACAAAGGCTAGTAATTATAATATCGGGTAGAAGAAAACAAGTTATCACACAATCATAAAAAACTAACAACAACTGCTACGCTCGTAAAACCGCAAAATTAAAATTATTTTACAAGTCTTGACGTGACGTAACTGTTGACGTGTATCTCATGCTTCTTTTATCGCAGAAGAGGCCTAGTAAACAATCAGTATTCTAGTCAATAGTTGGATTAAGTAAATATTTCAAAGTTGACAATAAGTAATAATCAAAAAGTATTTAGGAATGCATATAGAACAGTGGATCTCTACCGTTCCAATGTTCCTAGTGGTCGAGAGGATTGCAAGGACAACGAGTTGGCAGTTTATGCATTTGTAACAGCTCACAATCATATAATAAAAAAATATTATTAGTTCAATCGCTCACTGTTCCCTTCAACTATTTTATTCTTTTCAACTTTCTGATTTCATAAAGTATCTACTGTAGTCCTAACGTTCAGATAACTTATTTCACATCAAGCGATACGCTTGATTAAGGGTAATAAAATGTGCATAATCTGACTATTAAAGGTTGATTCGTTATGTGGGTACTTTTTTATGGTCGAAAACATCGTATTACTGAAGAAGTAAACTTCAAACAAAATTAAACACATTGTTGAAATCATTAACTTTACATAGTAGTACAAACAAATTATATTTTTTTTTAATTAAATTTTGTCCGTTATTATGAATATTTTTTTTACTACATCAATTATGTAGTTGATTAGGTTGTAGTTGCCTAATCTCTTTTATACATCGATATTCATTGGGCATCATCGGATTGCTCACAATACATTTTATTTAACTTTAAAATGTCTCTCTCTGAGAGTCCGTTCCTTTGGCCGATTTTCACATTTTCCTGAAATCAAAAACATCTATTAATTTAGTTAAATATTTAGGAAAACGATTACACATCTGTGAATGGTACCAAAAGTAATCACATTAGAGATAGGGGAGCAGCCATTTTGTCAGCATCGTCATCAGTACGGACTTGTCCAGTCTGCAACACCAAGGGAAAACATGAAGTGCCCTCTGTGTTTTAATTCGCAAATATAGCAACAACAAGCTGGGGCAGGGCCTTTTTGGGTAGACACGTGTAATCCAATAGAAACTAAACCACTCTGTAGGTATGTGTTTTTTTCTATTATATGTTTTGTTGTAGGTCAGGGAGTACTTAGTCTTTTAGCCTGTCCGGCAAATAGACTTAAGTATACGGGTAAGCGACCTCGGCCCCCCGAGCTACTACTGTCTCTCCCTTCTCCTTCCTAGATAGTAGTATCCTATATCATATAGTACTTTACCTAAATTCCATATTCCTTTCTCAATACACCTTTCCCACCTCATCCTATTTCCTTCCGTCTCCATTACGCCGTGGGAATGCAATGAGGAACTTTAATACTTTTGAACCTTATAAGATGGCGGCGTCGTGGTTCACCACCCGACACCTCTCATTGCCCGCGCAGGCAAAATGTGGGCTGCGAATACCCACTTTGCTACACCAAACGTTCGTAGCAGGTGGAAGGAAGTGGTCTCTACCTACCCCAATTGGAAACAGGCGTGAGTGTATGTATTTATGTAGTATGTACTTGTACTCTGCCTACCCTTATGGGATATCGGCGTTACTGTATGTATGTGTATGTATGTTTTGTTGTTTTATTTTATCTTTCCCGAATCAGTTTTCTTTCTTTCATGACTGTATATAGGTAGTAATTTTGTATACTGGCTGCACAAAATTACTACCAACATACAAAAGCAATGTACCTGTAACGGTATTATAGTCTTGTTCCCGTTTTTGGAGAAGGCCGTCTCCGGGTAGTGCATCACGCTGTCGTAGTCGTACGGCACGCCGTAGTCGGTGACTGTGTCGTTGTTGTACTTCGCGAAGTTATGTTCCGTACCTACAGTTAGAGAGAACAATAACTGATAAGCTCGTCAACGCAAAGTCAAAACTACTGCAGTTTGGACAGTAAGTTCCTTTCTTTTATAGCCTAGACAAGTTATAGCGTCTAAACCTGGTAAATAGGAAAATACAATACCTAGAATTACGTATAATACAATACCTAGAATTATTATCTATACTAAGAAAAAAGATAACTGATAGACACATCAATGCAAAGCAATGTACTGAAGTTTATAGAGAAGGTTCCTTTTATAGCCTAGACAAGTAATAGCCTCTAATCGTGGCAAATAGAGGATGAAAATTTGTGAACAGAACTTTTTAGCTGCTTGATGCTATATCGAAAGCTGGAGTTCAATTGTTGTTTAATCATTATGATATGCGACAGTCTTTATTCGGACACCAGGCTAGATATACTCAATGCCTTAGGTGTCTTTCAAGACGCGGAAGAACAGTCGTAATATATTAAAAAATTCACTGGTGCTTGGTCAAATCCGAAATTCTGACCACCAGATCAGAAGGTGAAGAAGCATATAAGCTTAGATTGTCATTGGTATTCTCGCGATTGATGTATAGCTGTACTCACCCGCTTTTATATTCTCCCACACAATTTCGACAAACTCGTCTCGGTCGTAAGTACTCTGCATGTGGTAGAAGCCGATTGTGTGCAACATCTCATGCACCACGGTCCCATGTCTAAAGCAACGCGCAGCGAGGTTTAATACCTGGTCAGCTTCGTCGTCATCGGCATCCGGTTTGTTAAATCCTACACTTGAAAAGCAACCATTCTTCGAACCCTACAAACAATAAGGTGATCTTATGTATAATAATAGTGTCACTCCATGTTTTCCTTACCCATGGTTACTGTGGCAACCAGCCGATAGATGCACTTGGGTTATGATCTTCAGCTTGAGCTTGGATTATCCTGCGATTCCACTAATATCTAATGCTATCACCAAGTCGTCTGACAAACGTGGAAATTAGGACAAACTCTTCCCTTTTACGGGGGAGATCCGTGTCCGGTATGTAATGGATTTTCACAGGCTAAAAATGATGATGATCAAGGTAGGTTCGGATCCTCTTTCCGTTTATCCTAATATCCCAAGGTAAGTCAGAGTCTGCTGTTATATAGCTATAAAGCTGGATTTGATTAACCTCCTTCACACACAATCCTAGCTACGACTAGCTTCATTCAGATACTAGCCGGAACCCACTGTCTTACGTGCCTTATGAATGGAGGGAATCAGGTCTAATCTAGCAGTTAAATACGTAGCCCATCTAATACCCCGGCAGCAAGCATTCCTTAACCCAGCCGTCGACACAGATGTCCCCTGCTGACTAAACTGTGTTCTCCACGATGATATATATGTACTATCCTAACTAATATTATATAGGAGAATGTGAGTTTGTTTGTTACGCTTTCACGCCTCAACTAGTCAACCGATCATCGTGAAATTTTGTACACACATTGTCAGGGATACATTTTATCCCGAAAAAAACTGTTCCTGAGGAATATAAAAATTGTTTTATATAGTTATCCGACATCAACGCGACCGAAGCCGTGAGCAAAGCTAGTATAAAATAACTATTACTTGAATGACTACGGAATGCTCATCTTCATGTTCCCTCTGTCGGAACTGTAGGCATGATTTATTGGCGATGTCAGCTATTCCTTCCTCTATCATCTTTACTTGATCCTCATCTGTAAAAGGAAACATTCATACAATCACGCCTTCCTCCCTGACTCTCCGGCGGGAAATCGAACCTCGGACTCCCGCGTGACAGACGGGGATACTGAACACTATATTACCAAATAATTAAGGTAGGCCGAGACCACTTCTTTCCACTCGCTATGAGCAAAGTAGCTATCCATAGCCCACTTTTCGCCCCTGTGGGAAACGAGACATGTCGGGTGGCAAACTACGATGCCGCCATTTATAAGATTCAAAAGTAGTAAAGTTCCTCACTGCGCCCCCACGAAAAGCAAAGGTAACACAAGTCCACCCAAACAGAGACCCGCATGCTTGGGTAAGGCTGGCCATCATCTTGAGTCTGCCGGTCCATGTTATTGTCTCCTGTCCCGGTCTAGCCATGCAGCCATCGGTGCGGTAGCCACTGGCTTAGTGGAGAGGAAAGAAAATAGGGTGAGGTAGAAAAGGTGTAATGAGCAGGGAATATGGAATTTAGGAAAAGGACTATAGGGTATAGGATACTACTATCTCGGAAGGAGTAGAAAGAGACAATAGTAGCTCGGGGGGGGCTGGGGTCGCTTACCTGTATGTTTAAGTCTATTTCTCAGACAAGCTAAAAAACTAAGTACTCCTTGACCTATAAAAGAAAAGAAAGAAAAGAGCACCAATAAAACAACAACAAAATGATGTGTTTTTTCTTAGTTATAGATCCGGAAAGTGATTTATGTTACGTCATATATCGGAAATATTCTTTTAAAATGGGAACCATTAATTTTGCCAGTACACCGACGTAGTTTCCCTGATGATAGAACGTGAAGTAACCAAACTCGGCAGGAATATGTATAACCATCAATCATCATCCCCAGTCCATATTTGTCCCCATTATAGGGATAGGTATCAGGAAGGAGATATTGCCGTAGTCTGAATTATTTGTACCTCCACCTTACCTTTGGTCTACCATCGAACAAGGTCAGTAGGTACGACCTTGCAATCATAGGCACTAAAAATATAGCAACACAGTTCCCAGAGTGCATCGCGTCTATATTATCTGACGACTGATTGGTACAGTGACAGTGACCTTACTTTCTGTGCCAATCAGTCCTCGATTCGAACCCCGATAGGAGCAAGCTTTGTGTGATGAGCACATATGTTTGTGTTCGAGTCATGGACGTATTTATCTAATTTATATTTAAGTACCGAAGTTCGAGTTGTGGACGTATTTATCTATATAAGTATCGTTGTCTAGTACCCAAGATACAGGGAATCCTAGTTTAGGACTAGATCAATGTGTGTGAAAGCATCTAGTATATTGTTAATATAAGAACCGGAACAGTGGGTATATCAACCTATATCGAATCTTTTATAAATATCTATGATTGGCAGCAGCGACTAGTCATGGGGGCTGGCAGGATTACATTCAGAGAGGAACATCTGCGAATATATATATATATATATATATATATATTCTATCATATCACTCCCCTAGGAGTGCAAGTGACTTACCATCAAGTTGACTGTATGTATGTTGCAAAATGTACAAAATAAAATATTACTACAATATACCGCCAGTCTGATCTTTTAGAGTTGTACGTAAATATTATCTCTAAGACACGTGTGATGATGAAATGATGTATTGAAATTTTAATCATGAATAATATTGATGCTAATTCTGCCGTAACAGAACTTAACTAAATTTAGTCTCTCCCTATCTTTTTCTAATGTCAAATATCAAAACGAGATAGCAAACATTTATAGTGAGTACCAACCTACATTTCTGTTAAACGGTTCAAAAAACTGTGCGTTTTTGCATATATTTAGACGGTATGTTCCCAGGTCGCGTATAAATCTTTTAATTTTGACGTGTCTAAACGAAACTGACAACACCAAAATAGAGGTACTATTTCGTTTTGATATTTGACATTAGAAAAAGATAGGCAGAGATTAAATTTAGTTAAATTCTGCTATCGTAGAATTACCATCATTATCTTGCTTGTAAACTATGTTTTCTGTTTAATTTATAATCAATGAATATATAATAGCGTTATGCAATATATACTGTTTAGATCTAGTGATGAAAAATAATATTGTTATATGTCAAATTTTCAAAAATTAATGATATTTAAAAAATAAACTACTCAGTTCGACTAATTAAGGATTTCTAAAACCAAACCCGTCGATGTTTGTTTGTTTGTTCGAGTTTCACGCAAAAACTAGCGGGTAGATTTTGGTCAAACTGTTACAGTCTTAAAGGTACTATTCCGACTTAAATACTGCGGCATGTTTCATCAAAATCGGTCCAGTAAAATTAAAGAAACAACTTGATCCCTGTTTTAGTAGCCGCCGTTAAAGAACGAGAGTTATAAGTAATTGTTTCGGGATTTTTCATGTAGCGGAAAACCGACATTCACGCGGGTGGAGCCGCGAGCAAAAACTAGTATTTTTAATACTTATATTATTTCCATTTATGTCAGACCTTTTGATCAGCGCACGTCGATAAGCAACCAAGGAGCGCTGTTTTTACGGCTTGATATACAAATATTCTAAAAGCCTATTTTTAACAAAATACAACATAGTTTATGTTCCTCAGGCATAATGTAGGTTGTATTTTTGAATGAGTCAACACTTTAAGAGACACAAAAAAATTGACCATTTAATAAGATTAATATAGAAATGTATATAGAAATAGATCGATTGCCTCCTACGCGTCAAAATCGCGCGATAAACACGCTCCTCTACTTTGTATTCACGTCGTCTTGTACCCAACCACACGCTAGTTCCGTTATGAAATCCTAGGAACTGCACTGTGGGAACATTTGTTTTGCTTTGGTTTCTATAGGCTACATTCGAGCCCTGAGCTGACTACTGGCTTCCAATTTATCCCATTGATAAACAAAATGAATGTCAATATCGTTTATTATTTGGTAGTACTCTGTTCATCCGCTATACTTACATACAAAGTGATGAATAGACGTGTATGGAAACTGATATTTATGTATACAACGTGTAATAAAACGAAGACTTAACATTTCTAATCGGACTCCGCATGCCTAGGGGATAAAAAACGCTAGACGCTTGTTGTATAAACTATTAATACCCAAAGTGGTCTATATCGACCCCCAGGGGTCGACGATGACCTGCAAGGGGTCCACGCCGACTGTCAAAACCACATTTGATGTTGATAAATTTGCAAAAATTTTATATTAACTACGCTTTGGGATCTACCCAAAAGTAAAATACATTACAAGTGGTCTACAAGACAAAAAGTTTGAGGACCTCTGGTATAATCACACAAAATTTGTCCCTACCAGAATTGGATCCCGGGACTTATTGGCCCAGAAGGCAGGGTCACTGGCACTGTACCAATCAGATGTCAAATAAGTGTAGTCGTCAGTAACAGAGAGGATGCTTCTATAAAATTATGTTGAAGCGGTTTAGCGGTACATAAAAACCATAATGGCTGAAGCTAACAGTTAAAGCCGAAAATAATTAGGATGAACATGGTTGCTACCAACCGAAGTCATCTTGCACGATGTGATACACGACGGTGCGGTTGGGCCAGCGCCTGGAGCCGTCGAGCAGTCCATTGCGCGTGGCCGTCGCCTGAGAAACCGCTTGACGCTGGGCCTCTGTCAGTAACATGTCCCCTTCAAAATACTTTCCAAATTCACCTGAAAAAATTAATATTGTTATTATACCTGTATAGGTACCTAAGGTTATTAAATCGTGTTTCAAAAAACTTGAATATTAAAAGAAATCGTTTCGCAGTTTTATTATACACTTAGTTAATTTTCCTTACGCAAAAAAAGTTTATTTCAAAAATGATACGTCTCGGATAATTTTCCAGATTAATTTCTGTGGAGAGTCGAAGACATGGGTGTACTGAGATTATTTTCCCCTAATTACAAAATGCGCATTAACTGTATTACCGTGCTTTTGTGGCTTGGCTGTTGCAGTGTAAAAGAATGATTTAAAATTATTATTAAGATTAAACCACGGTTATTCTTTGTTCATATGGCGAATAATGGCGCAATAATACAAACTGTACATAATGAAGTATTAACAAAGAAAGTTTCTTTTTTTTTTCAATTCATCGATTGTTTTCCCTAATATTATGCTAAATGATATATTATCTACTACAAATATTATATTTGATCGAATAATGGCGCTGATATAAGATGTAAGAAACGATAATATATAAGAAAAAGAATAATATATAAGAAACGACTAAGAACGAGTGCGAATGGAAAAATTAACTAAGCTACATTTTGGTTGATATGGAGTTATTTAATTATATATATTTATATATTCGAACTTTATATATTCGGGATCCTTAGATTTTTGGGTCGATAAGTTTGACTCTTGATTTTGCCGATGTACTTTGATGCCGATTAAATTTTTCTAAATTAGCTGGTGTACCGACATTTTCCTTAAAATATTGGGGTCATAGGGCTTACTCAATTTTAACTTTCTGTTCTCGCTATCACACTAAATGGATGCGTGCAGCCGAAGATCGGGCTAAATGGCCCACCTTGGGGGAGGCCTACGTCCAGCAGTGGACTACCACAGGCTAATAACGATGATGATGATGATCATACTAAAATGTACTAAAATAAATATCTTAACTAAAAATGAGTACCTACCTACATATTTACTAGCTAAAAAAATAGAACAGATATTTTAGAAAAATAAATCTTCTGCCTATCATTATATAATGAAACAATTAGTTGTTCTATTTATGTGTGTTTATGTGATCTCCCTATTAAATTATAATATCATAAATAATAATGCATTCGCAAAAAATATATTCACCAATATCATCGGGTTTCCCATTGCGTGGAGGCGCAGCAGCAGAGACAAGTAAAAATAAACTAAATAACAGAACAGTTTTACGATATTCCATTATAATGACTTGAGACACGCTTCGGTTTGCCGGTAAAACGGTTGCCACACTGAACAACACAATATTACTACAACTAGAAGCGCCTTTTAAAAACTACAAACGCATTTAACAACGGGACTCCACAATCGATCGCCTAATTAGATAGGTTATCTTTTAACACGTTCACTTACAAAAGTGGAATTTGTTTCACCACTCCACTTATCTGTAAAGAACCCTGGTGAGCTCTCACCAGGACAAAACCTAAACAAACAAAAGGCGTCAAATAGATAAATATCAATGACATCTTAATATTAGCTCTTCAAATATAACTATCTGTCGATATCAATGTATAGTGATGAAAAGCACTCAATACCTACGTCGGCTCAAACTGAACACCTATAAATTGTGTCCTCATCGTCAATTTTATCTCGATTTACTTATTCTTGGTAACTCATGATAACCTCGTGGTGATTCAAGGTATCAGATGATTACCAGGATTCAGTTATTAATAAATCTATATATCCGCTTCACAGTGCAATTTTCTAAAATGGCGTCATTAAAATTTAAAAAGCAGTTCAAAGTATTTGTAAGTGTCCGAAGGATTTAGACACACGTAGGTATATTCTTTCTAGACAATGGTGCCGATTCTGTTGTATAGAACTAAACTAAATTTGGTCCCTCCTTATCTCTTTCTAACGTCAAATGCCAAAAACAGATAGCAAACATTTATAACGAGTACCGACCTGCGTTTCTGTCAAACGGTTCAAAAAATGTTGTGTTTTTGCGTATCTTTAGTCCGTCTGTTCTGAAATCGAGACTAAATCTTTTAATGTTGACGTTTTTAAACGAAACTGACAGCACCAAAATTGTAGCTATCTCATTTTAGTGTTTGACGTTAGAAAAAGATAGGGAGGGACCAAATTTAGTCAAGTTTTGTTACAACAGAATCGGCACCAATGGTGCTGATTCTGTTGTACAGAACTTAACTAAATTTGGTCCCTCCCTATATTTTTCTAATATCAAACGCTAAAAAGAAATAGCAAACATTTATAGTTAGTAATAATGATCGTTATTACAACCACAGTTATGATAATGCCTTATTTGAATGTAACGAATAATCCATTATTGAATACTCAGTTGTCCTGTTATCGTTATAAACGACAACAGTTTAAGTAAGAGAAGGCACGCAATAAACACACAGTACGCGTGTAAGTGAGATAGCGCTACGTGTGTGCGCGGCTGCATGGCATGATTTGATAATCTTTCACAAAACGTAATAAAGTTCATATTTGATTAAATGGATTTCTAATATCTTATGATCACAAATTGCTATTACAATTTTGTGCTTTCTTCCGTGGCAGTAAAGCCTAATTTTGTAATTAAGAATACAAACAGCAGGTAACGACTTCAAATTTTTTGGTGCTATAATTTACACTATTGTTACCGATTGTCAGTAACAGATTGTTGTTATTACGTATGCAAAAATTGCGCGTCGCGTTGATGCAAATATTATCCAATGTTTAAATGAGAGTACATGTGGGTAAATGAATAAATAAAGGATACATTGTAATATAATTATAGTGACTGACTGTGAAAAGTATGAAGGTAATTTCACTGACCTGAATGGTCAGTGAAATTACCTTCATACTTTTTTTTATTATAGGACAAGATAAATGTTGTCGAAAATGGTGCACTCTAATTCTAACACTTCGCTTGTGTCACTTTACTGTATTTCTACAATGGTAACGTTTCGCAAAACAACAATAACAGTATAACAGACTACAATTTACAATAACAGTTATTAGAAAATAATACAACAGGATAATTCAGTACTGCAATATAACAGTTATTGTCATCTTTATAACGAGTACCGGACTCATGCCTGTCAAACGGTTCAAAAAACAATGTTGCCTTTTTGCGTATCTTTAGTCCGTATGTTTCGAGATCGCGTCTAAATCTTTTAATTTTGACATTTCTAAACGAAACTGACAGCACCAAAATTGTAGCTATCTCGTTTTGGCGTTTGACATCGGAAAGAGATAGGGAGGGACTGTTTGGTTAAGTTTTGTTACAACAGAATCAGCACCAATATCTGTCTAAATTTAAAGCAAAATATAACTAATATGTTCGATTGGATAAAGATTAACAGATACTACGTCGTCACGCACAGACAGCTAATACCAGACCTTACGTAGTCGTTCCGTACGATCTATCTGCTTTTTGTTTTGTAATCTGAATTCCAAATGTTGCAAAACCACCATTCGAAATGTTCCAAAATGAGCAGAACCACCCAGTATAATGGACATGGTATATCTAACAGGTACCTATGTATGTACATATATTCATGTTTTTGAAAACGTGAAAATGGTAGAACTTATATCCCCTACATTCTCATATAATTCTCGAGAGAAAAATCTATTAACACGCAAAGATAACTCTGGTTTCAATAATACACGTTAGTACATGCTACGTTCCTCTATGAATTCTTTTTTTTTTTCATTGAAAAATTCTACATTCCTATGTAACTATGTAATTGACTCCTATTCAAACCACTGCTGTGGCTTGCGGGGCGTCAGAATTCTACTAACATATAACTTCATTATAACACTAAAACATTGGTGACGGATTCTAAGTTCACATTTGATAATCTCCATACCTTACTCTTTCGAACAGAGCTCTGGGAGAACAGATTCACTCCTTCGGCACCTATCGATTACATGATCCACATATCGCTCATCCAATAGAATAATGACGTAATTGCAAAAAAGTTAAAATTTTATTTTGTGTTTAATTTTGATGATTTGTTGTTTAATATGGATTTTTTCGAGAATGCTCAAATTATTAATAACAATCTATAAATAAATCATGAAAAATCATGATAATCGATATGATTTACAAAATGGGTATAATCCAATTTTAAACTGAAACGCTCCTTCTGATAAATTATAAAAATGTAATTACGTCATTGTTCTATTGGATGGGCGATATGTCAGTTTCCAGGAAGAAACTAAAAACTAACACCAACTGAGTGACAGAGAACGCAGAACTAGTGGATCTAGACGTATACTCATTTCTTAGTGATCACTGAGAATTTTCGAAAATTCATCACCTAAAGAAAATAGTAGGATAGTACCTGAAATGTTGCCGATTAGGCACACTATATGATTATAAAACGAACAGCCTGCTGAATATTCGCCTTGAACAGAGGATCTATCATGAACCGGCTTTACAGCCAGAATTGCTGAGTTTAGCAGCGAAATGATATCAAACGACAAATATTATTCTATTCCATTCACAAGACTAAATTCCTATTCATGATTCTATAGAGTCGGTGTCATCACAGACTAATATTTTTATTAATCTATGTCAGTCATAATCCCCGAATTTATGAGAAGTATTGGGCATAGCGTGGATGTTGCTTGAATCACATTATAACACTGGCCGAAAGCCTGGTGTATCCCTATCATCATCTTGCGACACCCGCGAAGAAATGAACTGAAAAAATTTCAGCCCCCAAAACAGGTTGAAAAAAAATCATTATTAATCTCCACTTTAGGAGTACACTTTTATTGCGTTTATTTTATATTATGTTAGCGAAATGAACTGGTAAATTAGAAACTATAAAATAAACTTGTTCTTTAGTAAGCAGGGTTAAATAAAAAAAAAACGATTTGTTGTAAATAAAGTGCTATATTTATTATACAAAATAGTTACAAAAAGAACTTGACACACAAAAACTTTACTGTACACACCTGCAATCCAGATTAATGTGTGGAAACGTAACTCATTTAACATAATGTACATTAAAGTATATAATAATATTATGAGTAAAATATAAAAAAAAACTTCACTTAAAATAATATGTAAACTTAAATTAAACAAACGGTTCCGCAAAAAAAGATATGTAAGTCTAATAATTCCATTCATAAGATTATGGCATTTCTTCAATGTAATACTGAACTTGCTAATACAACAAATACATGTACGCTGTTCACTTCATGTTATCTTATGAACTTAAAATATTGTGTGCAATAAATATTGTGATAGAAAAGATATTGTGTACAGATAGTCCAACCCAGAAGACATTTCATATTGAATTAGTACCTTGAAAACAATGTTACTGACCTGTACTACAGAAATTGAGAAATTATATGGGAATGGGCCTCGGTGAAATACCACCCTGTTTATATATATATATAACTAAGACTACAAAATATTGATCTAGAGCACCCTTCGCTTCGATTTCATGTACAGTGTTTGCACGCTATTAAATATCGAATTGTCTAGATCAGAGGTCCTCAAACTTTTTTGTCCTGTAGACCACTTGTAATGTTTTTCACTTTTGGGTAGACCCTCAAAGCGTAGTTAATATATTTTTTCTGTAAATTTGTTAATTTCAAATGTGTTTTTGATAGTTGGCATGGGCACCTTGCAGGTCATCGTCGACCCTGGTGGTCGATATAGACACTGAGTATCAATGGTCTAGATTGATAATAAAAAAAAGTATTAAATTTCTAGCAATAAAAATCACTGCACCTTTAAGTAGTGCGTGTCAACAGAATTGGCACAACCGTTTATATCGCACGCTTTTAACAATGTAATTTATATTGTTTATAGTCCAAAGTTAGACTGGTAGACAATAATTTAGGTATTAACAGCTAAACTGTGCGGCGTCCGCCTTGGTCCTTGCGCACGAGCGCGGGAGCACGCGAGCATTCATCCGCGGTTCGGGTTTGACTGTAATCGCTCATGGCTCATGGAGTATGGCTTTCGTTTATCTCACTAAGTTTTTTTTTTCGTATATCGTTTTAAATCACTCCCTCTCTTTCACCGGGAGCCCTTATGGCTCCCCTCCTCTGTAAGGTCGCGCCGGACACAGCGCGCTCTCACCACGGGCCTGTTCTGTTCGAGCGACGAGGTGCCCTCCTCACCGCCCGCAGACAGCGTCCTAGGACGGCTGTAATATTTTTATATTATATATTTGTTTATATTCATGTTTTTGAAAACGTGATAATGGTAACTTATAATATCCCCTATATTCCCATATAATTCTGAAGAGACAAAAAAATCGACTCAGTAGTCTCATCTGTGTACTTGTTAACTTGTGTAGGTACTAACTGAAACACGAGGCACTGAAATCGTTGATAACCAAACGGTATGCTCCTCACGTATTGAACTAACTGTGGGTATCATAAATTAAGCCAGGCTACATCACTCCGCAGTTAACAGTGCCACACAGTGAGTGATTGCATCAAAGCTTATGTTTCGACCACGCTTACGATGATACACATTTGCACATTTCATAGGGCAATAAACAAACACATATTCAACATTGTCTTTGCTGCAAACACCGCGTAAGTTACCTCTGGTGACATTTAGTCGGGCACCATAAATATTTTACTAATTTACACATCAAATACAGTGAATAATTAATTTAGGCAGTCTTCAATATATTTTAGAATAATAATTATATCATTAATGTTCCGCATTTTCATAATAATATAAGAAATAAATAATAATACCAGACAAAATATGGTAACACTAGTAACTTAACTACCAATCAAAAAGTTTATTCATACAAAATACAATATCAGCACATAATTCAGTAAAGCGCTGTAAATATTCTAAATATTGGTCTAGTTATTTATTGCATGGAACTCTCGAGTCCCTTTAGAATTATCAACTGGCAGATCGATGCAAATACATTATTCATAAGCCCGCGCAGTACAACGTACTGCTTGTAAGCCTGTTACGTACAAGTCTGACGGTGCAATGTCACTAGTCGTTGACAGACGAGACCATTCAAATACACGACAACGTCAATTCCAGACACATTGTGACCGTCCCGCATACGTTGTGGACAAATTTTCTCGTTTTAGTGAAATTTCGTAATTAGTATTTACAAAATGAAATACCAATTCCCGAATGTAGCACATCCAGTGAGAAAAGTCACAATCGTTAGAACGTTAATACCATTTTGTTTAACTTTGCAGAATGTTTCATACCTTCATAATAAAAACGATGGAGAATCATATCGCTTTTTTAATACTAATTATTGCTATAATGTATCCGTTTTCGATAATATACAAAATACAATATCGAACAGGTACGCAAACTTTTGACTGTTTTAATTTCCAAAATAAGGTTTCATACTATTCTGATCACATAATGGCACTATTCTAGTGACACTGAACTACATAGGGTATCGCAGGGGTATCATAGGGGTAGGCGTATTTATTACGGGGGTAGGAGAATGTAGACTACATTATACAATATCTCCTCGACATCAGAACCCGCCCGACAATAAAAACAGACCCTGATAAGTCAGCAGAATGCTAAGATGAAGAAAAATACTAGTCTCGCCTGAATTAACTCATTGCACATCTTGTACATAATAAATCTATCACTTGTATACGATTTTCTAATAGTACACAGACACTTAAGTAATAACAAGTCGACAGCAAGTCTCGTCCCTGTTGTTTTTGTCTCGGACGTAGACGCGATTACAGTGACGATAGCTATGTATAGTGTCATATGGTACGTGAGATGACGCGTATTCATCACACGACAGTGTCCCGCGACATTTCACCGCACAGGAATTCCACGTACCGGGGGACGTCGCCGGGGACATGGTGAGGTACATCAACGCGCTGCGGAACATGTCACCCGACAATCTGCGTCACACAGATCGGCGTATTGACAAATGCTCCGCGGAATTCTCGCAAATAAACGGTTACACGTCGCGCAACACCCCTAAGGATCCTCAACTCGTTACATGTCCCGGCGAAACACAGTGGGGTTTATTGCGCTTACCACTAATATTCGTCTAATACAATTGCCTACGCGTACACAACGTCAAGTCAATAAGACCGATTAATAAAAGCGGCGCTCTAAATGATTAGTATCACAAACGGTGCAACATCACTAACAACAATTAATAATTTCAATGAAGGCTCAATCGTCATAAGGCAAATGAAATGCTAACTATATACGTACTATTTATTAAAATTCGTCCTATAATTATAATAAGATTTTAAATATATAAGATTTTAAACGATTATTTTAAAATCGAATCATATTACTCAATACTAGAAAAAAAACCGAAGCCAACTTATGCTGATGACTCATAGTCTATAGGTTCATTAAATTCTACCACTCGGCTAAAATGTCAAAACCCAGTTTACTGGTTGAGTCTTGAAAAGGTATCAAATAGACTAGCCACCTCGTCATATTATTAAGCAGGGCCGTAGCAAGTAATATCGAACGTATTACTAGATGGGTAACTAGTAGGCTCAAGAAACAAATTAAAAAGAACTGCACTGCCTATAGGTACCTTAAGTAAAAATTTGGTTAATATCATAAACCGAAATATATATCGGCTCGGAACCGATTTAAAACATACCTATTAATAAATGTCTAACGGTTACGTATAGCGTTTTCGTTCAGTATGCTTAGTGCGAGTTTTATAAAACAAATCGAGTGACTTCACTACAGCATTAATCGAGTATCCGTCGGTCACGCCGTATGGTGAGCGAGCGCGAGTGCGAGTCACAAGCGAGCCTCTCGA
>WUAW01022860.1:1616-11800 GCA_017165845.1 Thaumetopoea pityocampa
GTAACTGGGAATCTAGTTTGAGACTAGATCCAAAATATTATTATTATTTATCATATATTCTTAATATGTAATAATATAATTCTACTCCATTAAGTAAATAATATTATGGTCAATATAATATTGACAATAACACTATTTTACACATTACCTATTTGCAACAGAAGACTTATACAGAACTAGCTTTTGCCCGCGGCACCGCCCGCGTGAATGACGGTCTTCTCCTATATAATAAATCCCGTAACAATCATAGATTCATATAAAAAGCACCTAAACATTTTTACTTGAGCTCTCCTATCTTCACGGCGGCTACTAAAACAGGGATCATGCTGTATCTTCACTTCTACTGGATCGATTTTAATGAAACATGCCGCAGTATTTAAGTTGAAATAGTACGCTTAAGATTATAATAGTATGATCAAAATCTATACCATGGTTTTTACGTGAAGCTCGAACAAACAAACAAACGTCGACGGATTTTGTTTCAGAAGCTCTTAATTAGTCGATCTGAGTAGTATGTTTTTAAATATCTTTGATTTTTGAAAATTTTACATTTAACATTTTTACTATAGTATTTAGAAGACGTATTGAATGAATGATATTTGTACGAGGTAATATCTTCTTTAAATATAAATGCCTTTCAATTCACTGATATATACTTCCATAAAAAAAGTAGCAAAGAAACTAACAAGAAATTCATTTTAATCTTCTTCTTAACACTATAAAGATAGAATAAAGTTTATTATCAAAAAAAAAGGCATAAAAGTATAGTACAAAGTATTTGAAAAAAAACTATCTTTGGCAATAAAGGTGGGCACTGTAGAACATCTACGATTGGGTGAGTGAGTGCTGTCATCCTAGCCAGGTCAGGTAATGACCTGTATTAACACTAAACGTATGATGACGGGTCAAATAACCCTTTTGAACTTTATGGCAGAAGTTCATGGGCGTACCCAGGGGAGGGCAGGGGAGGGGGCAGCTTTTCACCCCCCCCCGGATTTTGTTTAAGTCCCTACTAACTACTCTAATTTTAATTTATGTTTATTTGACTAGGTGCTTATAAAAAATCTGATTTACCCCTCCCTGACCCGGAACCTGGCTACGCCCATGCAGAAGTTGTTGGGAATAATATTACCATTCTGCGTTTTAACTTTACTACTTTTATTAAACAAAATATATCAAAAGTATTTTTCAATATTGACTCAATATATGTATATATAATTTTTAAACACGGGTCATTTGACCCGTTGTGGTGGAAATAGCTATATATGAAAATTTAGTAGGTTTAATGTTAGGGAGTAACAAGCTCTTTCCCTATCAGATTACCAACTGGTCGATAAATTTAAAGTGAAAATATTTCTTTTCCTGTGTATCACTTTATGTTATGACTCAACTGTCGATTCTTATGAATATAAAGGTTATGTTATTGAAGATGGACATAACATTATGATGTTATCCCTTTCTGGACTGTAAACATTGTATTATCGGGAACACCATCAAAATCCGTTTGGTAGTTTTTTTGTGATGCCGTAACATACATCTTTAACAGTTGCCTAATTACGATTTAATCATAGCACAGATACCAAATGTGAATGTTCAAAGCTTACCATCGCGTACATTCTGCCCAAAGCGAGATACTCAATCATTAAAATTCCTCCAATGCAGCAACAAAGTAATATCTATTTATCTCTCTCTAACAGCAGTTTTTCCGGTCTATTTGTCTTTATTTGACGCTTAATGTGACACAATTGTCGCATGCTCCGTTTGATCGGTTTGGCTATGGTGGAACGTAATTATATTTCTGTTATTCTTAAAGCCAAGTCGATTTTAATGGATTCCATCGTAGTGTGAGCACTCCTTTTTAAATTATTGCTTGGATATTGTGCGAAAATAATATATTGGTGCCGATTCTGTTGTACAGAATTAAACTAAATTTGGTCCCTCTCTATATTTTTCTAATGTCAAACGACAAAACTAGATGCCAAACATTTATAGCGAGTACCGACCTACGTTTCTATCAATCGGTTCAAATAAATGTTACGTTTTTGCGTATCTTTTGTCCGTGTGTTCCGAAATCGCGCTTAAATCCTTTAATTTTGACGTTCCTAAACGAAACTGACAGCACCAAAATTGTAGCTATCTCGTTTCGGCGTTTGACATTAGAAAAAGATAAGAAGGGACCAAATTTAGTTATGTTCTGTTACAACAGAATCGGCACCATTGTTGTGTTAATCAAGTACGTTTGTTAATTTGATTCGTATCGGCTTCCGAATGTATATCGAGACGGGAATGATTAATCATAGGTTTATATGGACTTGATTTAATATTGTCGTATAAGCTTTAAAAATAATATTACTATATTCTTCTTCTACTTCTACTTGGCCTTATTAATCCCTAATCCTGGCTTCCATTGCCAGGGTCCGCCTTCCTACTAAGTTTCCTCGACTTTGCTCGGTCTTTGACATTCTCAATCATAAGTCCATTGGCTTCCATGTCTTTGGACACAACATCCAGCCAGCGCTTCTTCTTCGTGCTCCAAGGACAGCCATATCGAGGCATCTCCTACCGACGCAGTCTCTGGGCTGGCGTATTACGTGACCGAACCATCTCAGACGCCTCTTCTGAAGCTTATCTGCCACGTCACGTGCGCCGAGACTGCCTCGGATATATGAGTTACGCACGCGGTCAGTACATGTGACGCCACTCATCCACCTCAGCATCTTCTTTTGCGTGACACAGAGCTCCTGGATGTGTCTACTCAAGGTCGGCCAACACTCACTGCCGTATAGGAGAACTGGCCTTACAATGCCTCTATATACCTGTACTTTCAGCCTTAGAGGCATTCACAGAGCACTCCAGAGACTTCTCGCCATTTTCCCCATGCTGCGCCAATACGGGCTTGGATATCATAATCTACGCTACCGGAAGCGTGCAACACGGATCGCAGGTATCTGAACTTATCCGTTTTTACGGCATTAATATTGACTGTAGGTATATTATAGGTTTCCACTAGGTACATGGGAAATTCCGACACAATCATAGAATTATATAAAAAGCAAAAAACTATTTTCAGTTGACCTGTCGTACCTTAACGGCGGCTACAAAACTAGGGATCAAGCTGTATCTTCAATTCTACTGAACCGATTTTGATGAAACTTGTCGCAGTATTTAAATCGGAAAATTTAAAACAGTAATAGTTTGATTAAAATCTACCTGCTGATTTTTGCGTGAAGCTCGAACAAATAAACATAGATCCACGGATTTGGTTTCAGAAGCCCTTAATTATTCGATCTGATTAGTTTTTTTTTAATATATTTGATTTTACAGAATTTGACATTTAACAATTTTATAATAGGTACAGAAGATAAAAGATAAACTTTTTTCTATTAATCTTGTTGGTAAGTACTACAATCCTCAAAGATGTTTCAACAATATATGTATGTACATAACATTATACAGCCAGTCTGGCAAGGCCGCGCCTGACAGCCGTGTTTGCGGGCGGCCAGTTAACTTTAACGGCTTGCAAACTTGCCGACTTGCTCGGTCAAGTCTCGTATTGTTGATATTGTGTCTGTGTGTGTGTGCATTTTCTCAAGTTTCAAACATCTAAGTATAATACAAAATAAGGTCAATTCAATCAAATCAAAATTTATGGTCATATATATATTGGCGGGAGAACGGGGTTCGCCGGAGAGCCAGGGAAAAAGACGTGAGTGTATGTATGTATGTATATGGGTGCTGATAATATAAAAAATAATAATTTGAACACAAGTCAGATAACATTGGAAATTCTTAAAAAAATTAAATGAACCCCAGTTCATTTTTTAATAATCTTTGCCGAGAATCGACGTCTTTTAACGGTTACCATTAAAGATATTGTGTGGTGATAATTTTGCGGTAACAGTACTTCACTAAATTTAGTCTCTCTTTCTATCTTTTTCTAATATCAAACGCCAAAACGATATCTCGTTTTGGCGTTTGATAAAAATTTGGCATTTGATTCGTTTGGCAAAAATTTTTGCCAAACCTCCATTTCTCTCAAAAGGTCCAAAATAATGCTGCGGTTTTGTGTATCTTTAGTCGACTGGATCCGAGATCACGTCTAAATTTCTTAATTTTGACGTGTCTAAACAAAACTGAGAACCAGAATTGATAGCTAGAAGCCAAGTCACCGATTTTAATGGATTCCATCGTATTGTGAGCGCTCCTTTTTAAATTATTGCTTGGATATTGTGCGAAAATAATATATTGGTGCCGATTCTGTTGTACAGAACTAAACTAAATTTGGTCCCTCTCTATCTTTTTTTAATGTTAAACGTCAAAACGAGATAGCAAACATTTATAGCAAGTAACCGACCTACGTTTCTGTCAAACGGTTCAAATAAATGTTGCATTTTTGCGTATCTTTAGTCGGTGTGTTCCGAAATCGCGCCTAAATCTTTTAATTTTGACGTTCCTAAACGAAACTGACAGCACCAAAATTGTAGCTATCTCGTTTTGGCGTTTGACATTGGAAAGAGATAGGGAGGGACCAAATTTAATTCTGTTACAAGAGAATCGGCACCAAGTATCTGTTCGTCGTATTTCAAAAAACGGCCAGCGATTGAGCCGTGAAGTTTCTAATTAAATTAATTAAAATTTCGTGTATTTCTTTTAATGAGTGTATGTGTGGTTAAATAATAAATTAATGTCGCTATAACTCACATGGAATAAGTGTGGAACTGCATTCATCTGGGGACGAGAGAAAAACAGATTGTATGAGACTGTGTAATTCTCATCCTAATTACATACATATGTATACTACGACAAGGCAGTAAAATATTACAATAAGCATTCGTTTATTTCTTTATTTATAATAATAATCGTATTAGAATATAATAGAACAGAGCATTCTTTATCGCACACTAATATAAAAAAAAATATTACAAACATAATAAATAACCAAGAAATAGAAAGTGTAATTGGGCGGTCTTATCGCAGTATCTCTTCCAGGCAACCTTTGGATGAATAGGATTCATAGCTAGATATGAGGGTGCAATTGTATTAAGCATATTTATTTAAAACTAGCTGTGCCCGCGACTGCGTCCGCGTGGGCATTTGGTAAGATTGAAATTATAAATTAATTATTTTCTCACATCTTAATAAAAATGTATGATAAATGATAGATAAATGAAACAAACAGCAAATGTTAAGAGAAAGCTTGCCACAATGCAACAGTGAAAACCGTATTCAAATCGATTTAGCCGTTTCTGAGATTAGCGTGCATAAACGCACAGACATACAGACAAAAATTTCTAAAAACTATATTTTTGGCTCCGGTAACATAACTACAACCTGTATGGTTGTTTTTATGAAAAAATATTCATTGTACAGACACGGCTCGTTTACGATTTTATTATATATATAGATGTGTTCCTTGTGTTCATATAAACTTGCGGTCATCGTTTTAAGAAAAAACGGTCAACAAAGGTTTTAGCTAAATCGACCGAAGCACGTTTCTAGAATATCGCGTATTATTTCAATTAATTTTATTGTTTGTGGACGGATTGGAATAAAACAAACACTAAATGTTACAAGAAGCTTGCCACAATGCAATAGTGATAACCGCATTCAAATCGGTTCAGCCGTTTCTGAGATTAGCATGTACAAACGCACAGACAAACAGACAAACCTACAAACAGACAAAATTTCTATAAACTATATTTTTGGCTCCGGTAACATAACTACAACCTGTATGGATGGTTTTTTTGAAAAAATAATCATTGTACAGACACGGCTCGTTTACGATTTTATTATATGTATAGATATGCATACATACATGCATACATACATACATGATATAGACTCACACAAACGTACTATACCTATATAATAATAATAGATTAAATAAAAAGATACAATGACGATTTTAAGCTTAGAGTTCACATACTCGCGTACTTTTGACAGTTTTTTTTAAATACAGTATTACATTATATATGTGTTTTCTATTAAAATTTGATAAAATTTTGCAAATTATTAGAACATAATCTGGAATGAGAAATAATAAATATTTATATCACCACTCACGACTTACGATTGAAAGGTCACGGGTTCGAACCCGGTCCCTTACCACTGAGTTATTTCTAATTCTGTACGGTTTGTATTGTAAACACCAATATACTTAACGGAGAAGGAAACCTTCATGAGGAAACCTGCATGCCCGCATGGGTGTGTGAACTCTACCAATACGCACTAAACCAACGTGGTAGACTATGGCCCATCCCCCTCCTGATTAGGGTAGGTCCATGCTCCTATGTTGGGGACGAATATAGACTGGGCATGGATCAGCATTTATTGCTGGTTAAGTTTAAGCAACCAACAACAGTGTGCTTAGTACGTTGATAATAAAACCTGCACTTGATTAAGTCTACAAGGATAAGTTAGTCGGTACGGCGAGGTACGGCGGCTGGCTTTCGTTACGCTCAGGAACCCGAGTCGAGCGAGTATAGTGGCTTTGTGAAACGGCGGGTTACTCATTGTTCTCGATCGTTAATAAACTCGAACAAAAAACGTTAGAAATTAAAAAAATAATAAGAAATATATATTAAAATTATAATGTCAAAATAAAGCTGTGTAACGCCGACATAATAATAGCCGACATAATCCCATGAATGCTTTGATAATCATCTGATGGATATACCAGGATAATGGGCAGTAGCATTATCCTGTTAATTGATCAAGATCTACTGAGATCTCTAATACGAGTGCCAAGCATCGTGTTTATAGCAAATCCTTCTTTTTAAGGGGAGGCCCGTGTTTAGCAGTGGACTTCCACAGGCAGCTGGTAATGATAATGAAATGTCATAAAATGAAATAGTGCATGTGAAGAAACACACGTGTTAAAACATCCAACAGAAAAAAATGTAAGAAACACATTTTTTTTAATAAAATAAGTATACAAGGTTATTATTTACTGTTGAATTAATTATTTCATAATAGAGTTTATGTGAACTTTTTACTTACCCAACTTCTTAATAAGTTGGTCGGATATGTCTCGTAAATTATGACTATTGTAAGTCGTAATATTTTCAGAAATAATTCTAACCTACATGCTCAGTACATTATACTGATTATTTTAAGAATTTTTAGATATTGTGATGTGAAGATATCTGGTTTTGAAAAATGACACCTTTGACAAAACAGGTCGTGCTTATGAATAAATAAAATATGACAAAGAAACGTTATAATAAATTTAATTTCCTATTCAAGATAGATGGCTTCAATAAACATATTTTATGAGTATTAAATGTAGGTTTTTTTTAAATCTGGACCGTTGATACCCAAAGTGGTCTATATCGACCCCCAGGGGTCGATGATGACCTACAAAGGGTCCGCGCCAACTGTCAAAAACACATTTGAAGTTTATACATTTACAAAAATGTTATATTAACTACACTTTGGGGGTCTACCCAAAAGCGAAAATCATTACAAATGGTCTACAAGACAAAAAAGTTTGAGGAGCTCTGCTCTAGACAGTGTTATTGTTATTACAGTGTTGCGAGATTCTTTTGTCGAATAATGTTAGTACTGGCATATAAAACTTGTGGAAACTTGGAAGACTAGTGACATAAGAAAGTCATGCTAGAAGAGTTGACTCTCGTAATTATTAGAATAGTACCTAATTTCGAACATTAAATTTATCTTTAGGTAACTTCATACCTGTTAGATAAATTCGAGTACCAACAGTAGCATTCATCATAACAAAATCTAAGACAGTTACTGTTAGTTAAGAAGCCAGTAACTCTGCTTGCTATAAACTTAACTGTTGTAACTTGAAAGTTGTAAACAAGAACATAACTGTAGCTTGTTAGTAAGTACGAGCACTGTCTATCGATGCTTAACTCTATGTTAACTTGGGATTATTTTTATTGAATGGTCTCATGTTTGCATTTTAATTATAAAAAAAACTCATCACAATTATTTTAGATAGAGTAACACAGGCCGATCAGCTTGGAGATGCTGTTACGCTTGCAGCAGTGTACGGTCAGCAGATAAATAAATAAACAAATACTTGTATATTTTTTATAGATAGGTACTTAATATTATATACATTAAACGTAATTTAATATGTATAACTGTTATAATTTCTGGAGCTACTTATAAGCAATTGTCGTGAGAGTGCGAGGCGCGTGATCTGCTGTAAGCATATGCTTACAGCAGAAAAAAATACTGCATATGCAGTATTTTTTTGTTTTATTACATTTAAAAAACAAAAAATTCCGCTATTGATGGTAGATTTTCACGTTCGTACTTAAATTCGCAGGTAAACTTTAAGTAGAAGCAACCTCGCACATAACCTTAATTTTATTTATTGTACAATGACGTCACACGTGGTCACGTGATTAAACTCCCGCGGTTATGTGGCATATTTTTTTATTTAAATTAAAATTATGTTTTTAATGCACCTAAAGAAGTAATGTTAAATAAATATTTATACAGCGGTATTATTTTGAACATATAAAGTGTTTAAAATAATTTTCGTTAGTCATCTACTATCCCTAATTAATATCCTATCTCTGTATTTGGTATTATATGGCTCAGCAGTTGAATTCATACATACCATCACCGTTTTCCCTGGGTCTCCAGTGAGAAATCGAACCCCGGTCTCCCGCGTGACAAGCGGGGATACAGATCACTATACTACCGAAGAATTGGGTAGTCACACATCACTTCTTTCCACTTTCTACGGGCAAAGTGGCTATCCGTAGCTCACTTTTCGCCCCCGCAGGTAACAAAACTTTTATAAGGTTCAAAAGTGTTAAAGTTCCTCATTGTATTCCCACTGGCTTAGTGGTGAGGAAAGGAAAGCGTCTGAGGTGGAAAAGGTTTATCGAGGAAGAAATATGAAATTTGGGAAAAGGACTATAACATATAGAATACTACAATTGCGGAAGGAGTGCAAAGAGACAATAATAGCTCGGGGGCCGGGTCGCTTAGCCGTATATTCAAGTCTATTCGCCGGACAGGCTAGGCAGACTATTTATGTATCTATATAGATATGTTACCTAGTACCCAAGATAGAAGAAATCCTGGCATGGAACCAGATCCAAAAGATCTACTAGATCCAAATGAAAGGGTCCAGAATATATTATAAATACATACATACAGTCACGCCTCTTTCCAATTGGAGTAGGCAGAGACCACTTCCTTCCACCTGCTACGATCGTTTGATGTAGCAAAGTGGCTAACCGCAGCCCACATTGCGCCCCCGCGGGCAATGTGACGTGTCGGGTGGCGAACCATGACGCCGCCATTTTATAAAGTTCAAAAGTATTAAAGTTCCTCATTGCATTCACACGGCGTATATTATATTATTATTATTATATGTAGCCAAGACTGTGTGCTCTCATACTCGTATATATTAAAATAAACATTTTCTAGACGAAAGAAAGAAATATTCTTGAAGTTTTGTGTGAATTCAAATGAGCTTGATCACAAAAAAATTATCTTCCACCAAATTACTATTCTAGTTCCAAAATATATTTAGCTGTTTTTAAATTAAAATATATTTTATTTATTTTAAAGTGGTTTTCTTTGATCATAATAAATTATTCAATTAAATTATGATATTGTTCCAAGAACAACGTACTTTTTAAATAAATAGATATTGCTTGGGTACACACATATTCTCTTAAACTTACTAAATATTTCAAAAAAAAAATGTTTTCTTGGTTAGAGTACTGCCTTTTTTCCGTGTAGTATGTGTCAATAAAACGTGTAGTATCTGCCTACCCCCATATGATACAGGCTTGAGCATATTTGCGAATGTAATAGCTATTTCAATTTGACTCTCAGCCAAATTCAAAGAAATATGTCCGTGTATCATATTTGTTTAGAATTTGGCAGGTAATTCGCAATAATCTCTATTATTGCGAATTAATTACCCTTATGGAAGAGATTTATGTTTAGTTGTAGGTAGATTTGACTAATGTTGTGCGTAACACTCACCATTTCTGAAGCATTTTTCAGAAAGCTTCTGCCAAGATATTATAGTATTATGTGGCAGACAGAAACATCTATTTACCCCCATGGGATACGAACGTGAGCATATTTGTGAATGTAACAGCCATTTCCATTTGACTCTTGGCCAAATTTAAGGAAATGGCTGCGTATCAAAGATATTTATTACTGCGAACTACTTTCCTTTA
>WUAW01022871.1:10869-32305 GCA_017165845.1 Thaumetopoea pityocampa
CTAAATCTATTATTATTATTATTATAGGTACAGTACGTTCGTATATGTATGTTTGTATGTTTATGTATTTGTGTGTATTTATATATTATAGTGTTTGTAAGACTGCCATTTTATGTTTCAAAAGTGTTAAGTACTTCATTGCGTTCTCACGGCTTAGTGGAAAGGAAAGGAAAAAGCATAAGGTAGGAAAGATATATTGAGCAAGGAATATGAAATTTAGGAGAAGGACTATAGGATATAGGATACTACTATCTCGGAAGGAGTAAGAGGAGACAGTAGTAGTTCGGGGGGCCGGGGTCGCTTACCCGTATACTTAAGTCTAATTGCCGGACAGTCTAAAAGACTAAGTACTCCTTGACCATACATACAAACTTATGTACATTCAAACTTATGTACGATCTTATATTAGTTATAGCTAATAAATTAACTCGCTGAAATACATAACTTACCATGTGTTTAGACCCCAACGGCAGCCGGTGCCGTCCTGACGTGCATTTACGTGATTGAGTTACCCAAGTGTGTGATGAATTTTGATTTCAATTTCCATTTTAGCTAAAATTCCGTATTCCGTTTGGAACGGGATGAAGATGTTCATTATAGGCAACCTATAAAATATAAAAAAAAATTACAAACATACATCCAAATAAACTTGGGGACATTTTACGTTTGGCGTAGTGTACGGTCAGCAAATAAATAAATAAATTTCTATTTTTAGTAAATAGATACTTTAATAGAATTCACTGCTATATAACATTCCTATGATCTTTGATTTACAAAATTAACATTTAACAATTTTATAATTGTATAGATTTTATAACTGTAAGGTCAGGGGATACTTAGTCTTTTAGCCTGTCCGGCAAATAGACTTAAGTATACGGGTAAGCGACCCCGGCCCCCCGAGCTACTACCGTCTCTTCTTACTCCTTCCGAGATAGTAGTATCCTATACCCTATAGTCCTTTTCCTAAATTCCATATTCCTTGTTCAATACACCTTTCCTACCGCATCCTTTTTCCTTTTCTCTCCACCAAGCCGTGGGTACGCAATGAGGAACTTCTGAATCACTTTTGAACCTCATAAAATGGCGGCGTCGTGGTTCGCCACCCGATACGTCTCGTTGCCCACGGGGCGAACTGTGGGCTGCGGATATCCACTTTGCTATATTGGACGATCGTAGCAGATGGAAATAAGTGGTCTCTGCTTACCCCAATGGGAAAGAGGCATAACTATATATATGTAGTATATACCGTGGTCTCTGCCTACCCTTTATGGGATATTGGAATGAGTGTATGCATAAACACATAAAGATATACTCATGTATTATTTATTTATGCAATTTTTTTTTACCACTGACCTTAGTGAATGTTGTCTTGCGTGGCTTAAAATATAAGGTGTGGTTTGGTATGTTGCATTATGTATGCACCATTATGGAAGCGATGTATTACGTGATAAACTTAATAGTTTGTTACTAATGAGATTCGCTTCGATAATCATCGTATCAAAAAGTTTGAACAAGTACCTACGGTAGTACTACAAAAACAAGTTCCAATGATTTACCTGGGCAGTATGCGTTTTTTAAAGGCGCGAAATGTGTTTGTGGGAATAAAATACTCATCGGCCATTATTTGAACGTGACCGCAAATTTGCTTATATATAAATCAAATTTGAAAGATTTCATATCTGTGAATGATTTACAGGTCAAATGCCTCTTATACACCAACGACCAAGTGTAGCATTGTCGCAGCAGTTACAAGACATGCTCAGTGCAGTTATTTTAGGCATACAATAAGAAAGGAATTAAAATTAATGTGATTAAGGTGAAAGTAATGGTGATAGAATGAGAGGAATATGTTATAAAAGGTAATATTGTTATAGATGTTGCTAGACTGAATCATATTTGCTTACTCATTAACTATGATCTCCATAAATGGAAAGTGTAATAGTGATATTAAAAGGAGATTGACTTCAGGAAATAAATCGAACGATGCCCTGCACACCGTGATGAGTAGTACAAAAGGCTTGTCCAGCTGTCCATGATTGTATGTTGGTACTTACACTTATTTATGACAGTGAAACGTGAGTACAATAAAATAAAAACGAAATGACCACGTGACATACACAGTCAGTACATAGTACATAGTCATATATAGTACAGTCGCGCTTTTTTTCTGGTTCTCCGGCGTGGGATCGAACCTCGGTCTGCCACGTGATCGGCGGGGATATTGACCACTGTACCCAAGAGTTGGGGTAGGCAGAGACTACACCTTTCCACTTGCTACGATCAGCAAAGTGGCTATCCGTGGGCCACTTTTCGCCTCCGCGGAAAACGAGACGTGTCGGGTAGCCAACCACGACACCGCCATTTTGTAAGGATCTAAAGTAAAAATGTTCTTCATTGCGTTCCCACGAAAAGGAAGGGTACAATGGGTCCACCCATAGAGAGCCCCGCATGCTTGGTTAAGGTTAACCATCATCTTAGGCCTATATAAGCCATGCAGCCATCGGCGCGGTAACCAACGGCTTAGTGAAAAGGAAAGGAAAGAGGATGAGATAGGAAAGATGTATTGAGCATGGAATATGGATTTTAGGAAAAGGACTATAGGACACTACTATCTCGGAAGGTCTATCTACTTAAATCTATTTGCCGGACAGGCAAGACTAAATACTCTCTGACAGCCGCGAAAGCCTTGTGAATTTGGTAGAAATGTGTTTTCACTAGAATATTTGTGGAGTCACCCTGACTGGTTGGTTGAGGAATAACGTCATAAACAATCGGTGTAAGTTAAAGTATGATATGATGGTTTACCATCATATCATACTTTAACTTACCGAACCAATATCTTTTTCGATCTTTAGATCGAGAAAGATATTGGTTCGGTAATTTAAAAAGGTTGATAAAGACTCGAATGACGTCACGAATATACCGGGCATGTGTGAGTGAAAATATCCGAAAAGGGCACCCAATAAGAACTTATCTTGATCCGATTAAGAACTGTTTCAAAAAGGTCAAGTTCGTAGCACCTTTAATCTGTGAAAGTCTATTAAAATATGTATGAATGTAGATTAGGTGAGAAAGGTGTGCCAGGGTCGTAGTGTTGGCGAATTAAAATAGTAATGACTTCTTATGTAATAATACCCTACCTTAATAGCGTAAGTAGTTTTTTACATCCCCACCATCTATACATATATAATTACTTGTCCTGACTGACTGACTGACTGACGGATTCATCAACGCAGAGTCTAATCCGCTGGGGCTACAAACTGGAAATTTTGGCAGTAAATGTCTTTTATGTTGTAAGCATCCACTAAGAAAGGATTTTTTGTAAATTTCGCCTCTAAGGGGGCAAAATAGGGGATGAACGGTTTTCTGGAAGTCCATCATTTTCAAAATAAGAAGCTCGAAATCTAATATACCTGCAACTGGTTAGAAATAAATATAAACGAATATCGGCGTTTTTCAAAATTTTACTCCTAATAGGGTGAATTAGCTAATTAATTCTAGCCCCAAATGGGATCACCGCAAACGTCCTTTACAAAGAGTGTACTACGGTAATTAAAACTAAAGAAAAAACCAAACAGATGGGTGAAACTGCGGGCAACAGCTAGTTTTTTATATTTGCACATTCATGAAAAGTGGGCATATAATTCAATTCAATGCAATTCAATTCAATTATTATTTGCTTAACATATATAGTAAGAACAACATGGATTTTGTTTTAAAGTTCGCTGTTATGCCAACATGCATTGGCGTACAAATATTTTCAAACATTTTTAAATATTATAAACTTAATAAATTGCTATTACGATAATTATACATATTCACATCAGACCCACATTGTCTGTCAGCTTCTTTGCCATTACGGGCTAGTAGCCTTAATATTTACATAAGTCATTGGTTTTTAGTTGACATACAACTGATTAATAATAATGACAATTATGTAATTTTCAAAAATATAAATATAACATTAAAATATAAAATTAAAGAAATGATGACAAATATAAAATTAGTAATGTACTCATTACTAACACTTCCATTTCAGTTGTACAAACATGTACTATTTGTATAAGTAGGTTATAGTTTGTCAGTCAAGTAGTCTGTCAAACCGTGTCCATCAATAAATTGTATATTTTTTTCTTAAACATATTGACTGTATGTACGTTAGGTATGTTTAAAGGTAAATTATTATACAAATTTCGGTCCCATGCAGAATATGAATGAAGCAATAAATGTGTACTTTTTTCATACATACATATTTTTATATTGCGTAAATTTGAGTGCTGTGTATGTTTTTGATAAAAAATTGTCAGACAAAATAATAGGGTGGATAGACAGAAAGATACACAGACGGAAACAACATTAAATAGTAATAAGATGGACATTTCGAAACCATAAGGGTTTCTAATTTGACTACGTAAGTCGTAATGGGTGAATATATATGTACTTACTATTCAGTTTGCTCTTACAACGTACAAGTAAGAGTTTCGCATTTGCTCCTTAGCAAATAGCTTCCTGCCGTAACCAAAAGTGACGTTATCCATTAACGGAGTATATTAGCGGTCACAGAGACAAGCCTGATTACATTTGTTGGAGACCTTATAACACTCACACCGCATATTAAATCTGGTTAATTAAACCTTAGATAACGTAACATTACTATAATGGCTTTAAAGTGATCTGATTCAAGGGAAAAAAGTTATTTATTTGGATTCATTTAAAATACTGAATTAAATTTAGGAAAGTTACAAAGTGTAAAAAAGAAACATTTTTACACCCAAGTAAACAAAAAAAAGATACTTTAAAAATACAACACACACTGAGTATATCCGAAAAAGGCACCATCTTAGCATAATGATGTGGATTCCAAAAACAAGTCAGGATTTTTTACTGTTTTTTTGTCACGAAGCTAATCTTGCATAGGATTATCGAGAGTCACTAAGATAACTTGCGGGGCATACTGTTCAAAATGTTTGGGATGACCTACATTTATTCATGTGAAAGTTTCTAAGGTAACTATGACTTCTTCGATACTCGTTTGTGACTCTCTCTTCTGAACGCTCCTAGAACTTGTTCCCCTTAGCACTTCAAGGCCCTTGTGATGACATGAGCCACAGATATCCTGCCCATTACATCTATAATCCCTTAGGCTCTCTTACTAGGTGTTGATATAACAGAGAGTTTCCCTTCAACAGCGGACGGTCCGTTAGTTCTCCGTTAGCTCCTATTAGAAAGCCCTGAGCTATGGAGGCGTAGATAAATTGCTATTATTCATCATTAGAGTATTGCAATCAGAAGACTTATCAAACATAAAATATAGTGCTACATACATGATGAGTAGTTGAACCCTGGCAGTAAAAGCATTAAACATTATAACGACGTAGTAGAAGAATCGCTAATTCTTTCGGATTATGATTACACACACACATAAGATAAAAAAGCTTTGAAGTACAGGCCTTGTATATGAACAAGGGTAAAGATTCTTGTCTTACCGCATATTCTAATTTAAGTTTAGCTCTCTGTCATTGTTTGATGATTTCAAGTTTTCTCGTGATAAAGAAATGAAAATCAAATAGCTTTTAAGCTCTTAACCATTGTGAATGAGAAATTTGGCCGAGTGTTAATGCTTTGGTATTAATATAAAGCGAATGACATTATAATATCTTGATTTTGAGTAAACCGCTTCGAAATTTATTTAATGATGCAATTTTCCACGTTATTACTGTAAACTGAGTCCATTAAAATAATTGTTATGATAATAGTTCACTTATATTTCGAAATATCTTGACTGACTTATGCCTTTGTTTATTAAAAGACTTTAAGATAAATAATAATAAATAATAAGGAATGCAAATGAATATGGACTTTATTTTGGAATTGACTACGTTAAAGTATCTTATATTGCATATTTGTATCCTATTCTTTAATAGGATATTCATCTAACATTTGATTTGTTCATCACTTAATTCATATCAGCAGAATAGAACACACACACACACACACACACACATATATATATATATATATATATATATATATATATATATATATATATCTATATATATATATATATATAAACATATACAAGGTCACATTGGGGTCCCTCGGGATAAATACATGTGGCGTGGTCTACGAGATAAAAAGTTTAGAATTTCGTACAAAACCTTCTTATTTAAATAATTTCAACATGTTTCGCGATGATTCAGCTCCTCCCAAACATGCTCAATGAAGCTTGAATCAAGACTATGACTTGGTCATTAATATAATTCTGACACACACAGCGGTCATAGGAGATTTAACCTTTGACGACACAAACCGGTTACCTAATGAACATAACCACATTTTACCATCTATAATCATTTACTAACAAACTTTATATTTAAGACAGTCTAGTGACACATTTTGTGCTGGTTTGTCGTGTAACTAACGACTAGGAACAAGGTAAGTCATTTCTATTTACACCAGTATCGTAATAGGGTTGATGCTTGAAATATAATTAACATACAAATACTTGGATCCACACTAATAATAAATGAAATAGTGGTCGCTGATGACCCCAGATGTTAAAAAGCGACCTAAAATAAATAAATAAAAAAAAAATGAAATTGGGTCTGTCGGTTTGTCTGAATGTTTTCTCTTTATGGCTTACCAATATATACCATAAGTGGAGTTGAATTCAGCTTCTTAAAGAAAATCATACCATTTTTTATAAAATGGTATATGATTTTATGAATTTTTGTCATCAACATTATATTCAAAATGAAAGTTTCAAATTCAGTTTCAACATAATTAAACAATAACATAGTTTAATAATTCAATGTAGAATTTATTTATTATTTTCATAAAATATGGTGAATGTTTTTATCGTTATCATCATCAGTCCATATAAGTCCACTGCGGGACATTGGTCTCCTCCATTAAAAAGGAGGGATTTGCTATAATTTCCACAGTTGGCAGGGGTCTCGGGTATCGCAGTAGATTTTAACTGAATAGCAAAATAACGCTGCTGACCATTATCCTGGTAAATTCCTTAGCTAGTTATTACAGCAACCACTTGAAGAAATGCAGTGGTATATTTAATTATAATCTATTGAAATGCAAATGAAAATAATGTAAAAAAAAACATAACACAAAAGATAATATAATCGAAACATGATCAAAGAATTTCAATAAATTAATTAGTCAGTATGATGTCCATTTTAAAATGTTGATAATACTCGTAGGACAATTTAGAAAATATCCGATGAATGTTCAAGTGTACACAATATTACATGCAATCGTTATTCAGTGACATAATTGATTTGTACAGTGGCAGTCCCGAATTCGAATCCTAGTTGGGACAAACTTTGTATGATGAGCACAAATGTTTGTATCCGAGTCATGGATGTATTTATCAATTTATGTATTATATTTATTTATACACATAGATATATTGGTGGTAATTTTAGACACGGGTTACGATCGAAGGGTCGTGGGTTCGATTCCGGTCCCGTACCACTGAGTTATTATTTGTAATTCACGTACGGTCTACATTGTAGACACCAATGTACTTAACGGAGAAGGAAAACTTCGTGAGGAAACCTGCATACTCATATGGGTATGTGAAGTCTACCAACCCGCACTAGACCAGCGCGGTAGACTACGGCCTAATCTCCCTCCTGATCAGGGGAGGTCCGTGCCCCTGTGGTGGGGACGATATGGACCGAGAATGATGATGATGATGGTATATGTATATATATTTCGTCGTCTAGTACCCATGATACAGGGAATCCTAGTTTGGAACTAGATCAATGTGTGCGAGTGTCCAAAATATTATATTATTATTATAACTCAGCGTTCAAATTATTCAACTAATCATACTTATAGAATATGGACACAATACTTGAAGGCCAAATTTTGGAATTTCCTCCTGGCACACTAGAAGCAGTCAGGAAAGAAGTGAATCTCGACTCTCGAAGTGTAAATGAGGCTGTTACACTGTTGCAAGATTGGTTAGAGAAGCAGTCACATTTCGTGAAAAAAGATTTTAGTAAGTTAGTTCATTTATCATTAATTTTAATTTGGAATTTCTCCACACCCATCATATTTCATAGTCTAGTATTTAGTTTAGAATAATGCCTGGTATTTGAACGGTGACTTAATATGTTGGTTAATACTAGACAGTATTGACAAACATGATTCATGAGCAAATTGTCATGAGTTCGATCCCAGTCTCGTACCACTGGGTTATTTCAACTCGTGTACGGAATACATTGTAGATACCAATGTACTTCAACGGAGAAGGGAAACTTTGTGAGGAAGTCTGCTTGCCCGCATGGGTGTGTGAAGTGTATCGATATCGATCCGCATTAGGCCAACGTGATAGACTATGGTCTACTGCCCCTCCAGATTTAGAGGAGGTCCGTGCCGCTGTAGTGGGAATGCATATGCACTGGGAGGTGACCTGAATGGTACTAATGCTCGTGGGTCATAGCTATGTATAAAACGTCAGACGATAGTCAATCATCTGAATTGACAACTGACAACATAACACATAAGAAGAAAAAAATCAGCTCATATTTTCATTTTCTATACTATTATAAAATTGTTAACTGTTAAACTTTCCAAAATCAAAGATATTTAAAAACAAACTACTCAGATCGACTAATTTAGGACTTCTGAAAAAACCAAATCCGTCGATGTTTGTTTGTTCGGGCTTCACTCAAAAACCAGCAGGTAGATTTTGATTAAACTATTACATTCTTAAAGGTACTATTTCGACTTAAATAATGCGGTAAGTTTTATCAAAATCGGTTTAGTAGAATTGAAGATACAGCTTGATCCCTGTTTTAATAGCCGCCGCTTAGGTACGAGAGATCAACTAAAAGTGGTTCATAGACTTTTTATATATAAATCCATGATTGTGTCGGGATTTTTCATGTTGCGAAAAACTAACATTCACGCGGGCGGAGCCGCGGCCAAAAGCTAGTTATACCTAAAAGAGAACTTTACAATATTGTACAAAATATGAAGCTCCATCACATCTCTACGTAGAAGTCCACTGTTGGACAAAGGCCTCCACCTTAAAAGGAGGGATGCGCCATAATCCCCACGCTTGGCAGACATTTTGGAGATCACAATAGATTTTGATTGAAAAAAAGCATAACGCTGCTACCCATTCTTCTTCTTCTTTTTTCATGGTGGCAATCGGCTGCAAATTCGCGCCATTTCTGCCAGTGTCGAGTGTATATATTTTATAAGTCATATAATATTTTTCAAGTGAACTATAAAATATCGGTGTATCACATTTTATTGTTTCTTGGAAATTATGAAGTCAATCCGAAGAATACCACTTGGATCACGCAAAATGCCTTGAAAAAATACAGTCACTTTGCTATGTTAATCACAGTTTTGTTCCAATGTTTCAATACTGTTCACGATTATTGACGATTAATACACAAAACAACACCAAATTAATATATTAAACATCACAATAAATACAAAACATTAAAATAAAACTTCAAGTGACGCTTCACTCGGGCCAAAACTACCTGCTACCCATTATCTTAATACATCTTTTAGCTGGTTCTCACAGCACATCATTTACATATATCTAGATACATCGGAAGCCTGTTATTATTACATCACCAGCAGTTTGTCCACTAAATTTATCTCAAAGAGAACGAGTCTTTAGAAACAACAGATTTTTGCCTCTAACTTGGCTCGGAATAAAGCTAATGATTTTAATGTGTAGATGACTAAGATGACGTATTTGATATCCAACAGGTCGAGAATACCTAGAGATCACCCTGGTAACAAGCAAGGGGTCGGTGGAGCGGTCAAAAAGGAGATTGGACAAGTTATGTACGTTTAAAACGTTGATGCCAGAATTCTTTAGTATATCCGATGCGAAAGAATTTGAATCACTTAAAATGTACACGTAAGTATGTACTTGGATATAAAACATTATTTACAAGCTTTTATTTAGTTTTACCTGTGCCGGTGTCTTCTAATTCTTCGTCTTTGATTTATGGCGTTTGACGAATTTGGTACGATTCTGCCAATATCCGTTAGGAAAGTATCATAAACTTAGGGGGTGATGATCGGTGAAGATAAAGAATTTTGGCAGTGGAGGGAGAGAGGGTCCATCGACGGAAAGCCCTATTAGTGCCAAGAGCCAGGGACTGAGTTCTATGTGTCCTAATGTCAACAACTGTGACTGGTTTACAGCCCATCGACATATTTGAGTTATGACCAGCCTGTTAAAGTCCGGTGAACATGACCTCCGCCTTAAAAATAAGGGATTTGTTATAATCTCCACGCTAGTCTGGGGTCTCGGATATCTTAGTAGTATTTGTTATAATCTCCACGCTAGTCTGGGGTCTCGGATATCTTAGTAGTATTTGTTTAAATAATAGGATGACGCTGCTGCCAATTATCCTGGTACATATGTATGTACCAGGATAATGAGATAAGTGATGTCACTTAGCTGATTCTTACAGCATCCACGGGATGACAGGGAGTGTCACTTTTGGCGCCACAATGCAAATAATAATACAATCTATTTATCTATACTATTAAATTGTTAAATATCAAATTTTTTATTATAAATTAAAGATATTAAAAAAAAATACTACTCAGATTGACTAATTTACGACTTCTGAATCGATTATCGACTGAAAATCTGAATCGAATTACGACGTCGATTAGTTGTTTGTTTGTTGGAGCTTTACGCAAAAACCAGCGAGTAGAGTTAGGTTAAACTATTACAGTTTTACAGGTACTATTCCGACTTAAATAATGCGGTATGTTTCATTATAATCGGTCCAATAGAATTGAAGATATAGCTTGATCTCTATTTTAGTAGCCGACGTTAACGTAAGAGAGCTCAAGTAAAAATAGTTTTGGCTTTTTATGTAAATCTATGATTGTTTCTGGATTTTTCATACAGCGGAAAACCGACATCCACGCGAGCGCAGCCACGAGCAAATATAGTAATATCATTATCATCATATCAGCCCACAGACGCCCACTGCTGGACACAGGCCATCTTTCAATGATTGCCACAATGAGCGGCTATGAGCCGCCTGCATCCACCGATTGCCCCCGAACTTCACCAGGTTCTCAGTCCACCTAGTCGGGGGTCTACCCACATTACGCTTTCTGGTTCGGGGTCGCCACTCCATCACTTTAAGATCCCAACGTCCCAATGAAATTTAGTAATATATAATCAAAAAATATGTAGACCACACGGGTGAAGTCATAGACAGAGCTAGTATTTTTTATGATTTAATGATTTCATGCTATCGATCCATCTAAAAATAAAGATCTTTGAACATCTTTCATATTGACAGCGATGACAATTGATTGATTTGGTGGAAGTAAGTCCATTGTTTGAACCCATCAATCCTGGGTTCAAATCCTGGTAGAGAGAAACTGAGAGATGCTTACAGCATGATTCAGACCTGTTGGTGTCCTCCTAGAAGATGACCTAGAAATAGTAGCGGGTAAGGCGGATGCAATAGGCTGAAGACTCATATAGGCGCTCTATGGGAAGCCTATGTCTGTCAGTGGATGTCTTCGTGTCAATGATAATAATGATATTGTTCATTAAAAATCAATTCAATAAAAATCTCTTATCAATTATTAATAAGTGTTCTAACGATTGGACACATTTAAATTCTACTGTTTTATTTTTTAATTTATCAAAAAGCAAAACAGATAAAATAAACATTAGACTAAAATATACATTGTACTTTGGTTAAATATAAATTTTTTTACAAAATTATTATGCTTTTGAAAAGTGACATATTTTATATTTATGTATTTTAGAATTATTCTTCAGTATCAAGCTTTAAGAAGTAAGTATTTAATTTAGATTTAGAGAATTTTTCCTTAATCGCTTCGTTGAGGTCATGTTATATTATGATACAAAGTTACAATGTCATATATTTAGTAATCTTTTTATAATTGCTTGTTTCATTTTCATTGGATCGCATTTTGATACCGGTAATATATTTAATAAGTGTAAGATTTATTTTACTATAATAATGAGTATTGTAAGTTTCTCTGTGTAGGTAATACTTTAGAATACTTAAATAATTCTATATAGTTATTTTTAATCTTTATCTTTCCCAATCCACCTGATGAGCGTGAAATATTTAAAAGGACAAATGAATCCTATCCTAACAATGCGTTTCCCTATGAATGAGATAGTGCGGCATCTCTATGCTGATAACAATCTTTTTGTCTATTATCTGAATTCAATTCGTATTCAATTTATTTGTTTTAATCCGATCCACTGTTGGACTTATCATCGCTATTAAACCGTTCACTGCATTATGAGGTCTAAATAGCCTCATGCGTGACTTTACGCCGATGCAGTAGTCGAAATCGTGTTCTCTCACTCTCATTTTTATGAGTACCACTAAGACTTTAACAGGGTAATACCTCAAACAAATATTGTCATTTTTGAGCTGAATATAACGAGTTTTGTAAAACCTTGTTTTATGAGGCGGAAAAGGTCTCATATGCACTGTAAAAAAGTTTAACTTTGCCGCGAACAGACCTTATACGCACTGGCTGAAAGTTCGCCAAAAACGGCCTCGCTGTCAATATGTTAGATGGCCCAGCGTGGGGATTACACAAATGTAACTTCCAAGATCAGCCCCCCCCCCCCCCCAGCCAAGTTTACTTTCTACAGTCGTTAACGCTAATAGAAACGAAAAAAAGTGTATTGGAATGACATTTCTAATCGATAAGTCACGGCGACAGGGCCAATAGAAATGTCATTCCAATACATTATTTTCGTTTCTATTAGCGTTAACGATTGTCGAAAGTCAACTTGACTAGGGGGGCTGATCTGAACTTCGCAGAGATGCGAATGTCTATTTATGCTGAAGTATCATTCGGTTCCAGCGGTAGTCACAGAATATGGAAACTATATATTGATGGAAAAAATGTATTTATTGTAAGTAGCTAAAACCCAATTTTTCATTAGAGCCAGAAAGCCCTCGAAAAATCGGGGAAAGAAATTATAGCTTTTTACCATAAATATACACGTACCTTATGTGGTTAAGAATTTGTTTTATTTTCTGTTTTTTTTTTTGGCTTTAGTGAAAAATTTTAATTACAACAAATACATTTTCTTCCGTCGATATAAACGAGAAATAACAGTTCTCCGTTGTACTAATTAAATAAAGTATAGATAACCCAAAGAGCTATAATTAGATAACTAATAATAATATACAGTATCAATGTTCCTTCTTAAATGCTACTCTGTAAAAAAAACCTTATGCAATCAAATTTAAATCTTAAAAGCGCGTTTTAGTTTTGATGCATATTACAATCAACGCCACCTAGCGCAAACAAAATTAATACGTAAATTATACACGTTTAAACAGGATGACATTGACTAAGTATCTCCTTGCACCAACTTGTAAATATAATTGCTCTGACTTGTTTGACTTTAAGAGTCTACTCGAACTTGTTTGATCTGTACTCTGGGTACAGATCAAACAAGTTCAATTAACGAATGCAATTAAGTGTTTAAATGATAATTGTAACAACTATTTATTATTATGTATAATACAAGGACGGGAATAAACATCAGAGAATTATTCTACGTATGTAAATCAACCATTAAAGTAATTACATTTGTGCAAGTAGGTACTATTATATAATAAAACTTATCTGTAGATAAGTTTATTCGCGAGACATGGTGCATTAAATCTCTATCTTTTTATTATCTCTATCTTTGGATTGGATTGCACTCACCGTGATCGCGAACAAACAGAGTAATATATAAGTAGTTTGGTCATAAATACTGTTACATAAAAACTTTTTCTTTTTTCAACTCTTTAATTATTTTGAATTTGGAAAGCGTTGTTAAAAACTTCTTTCGATTTCCCACCATTTCACAAATTTTTTTTCTTGTTTATTATCAATAACAACAAAACTCCTAGTATAACAGCAAATCTTAAATTGTACGTTATATATATCGGATAAGAGAAGCTCTTCCGACCAGACGGCTGTTGTGTCTAGCGGGCCTGTCACTGCCCCGATGATTGATGTCAGGACGTTGTATGAACGCTAAGTCGCTATTTAACGTCATTAGCGCGATTTAGACTTCTATGTCAGTGTCGTCATTCAAGAGCTACGCCATCTGTTGAGAGTGTCTGGTACTATCTAGCGAGGTCGGTCACCATACGTTACTCATTTAAAGCTCGTTAATTTCTTTTGTGTGAAATGGCAGAATTATTTCAATAAATGAGAGTTTATTATATTTATGTATATTTTACTTTTATTGTATTAGTCTATTTTGTATACTATATTTATATATTTGTAAATAACATATGTCTATTAGTGTATTATATATAAGCTTTAAATATAAAACGTGTTTCATAATTACATCACATTTATTTTACATCAGATACTTCATCTATCTTGTGTACGTCAGCAACATCTAAACGTCGACTGGTAGGAATGCTTTAAGCATTCGCCTTCTTAGGAGTTCGCCTTCATGCCATTAGTGTATGAAGTATAAATAATTAATAAATCAATTATTTAATTGTACACAATGAAATAACGTTTATTTTCACTAAAATAAGTATGAATTTAATAAAAAATAACCTTTAAAGAGCCATATTATGACATAAAGTTTCGGTAATTATAACGTTACGTCATTATATTTTGGCAGCAAATCTATACTAATATAAAATTGTAAAATTACATTGTCTGTCTATACAGATATTTGAAAAATCTAACTCAGATCAACTCTTAAGGGCTTCTGAAACCGAAAACACATTTTGTTTACTTTGCGTCTCTTTGTTTGTTTGTTTGTTTGTTCGAGTTTCGCGCAAAAACCAGTGCGTAAATTTTGGTTATATTATTGCAACCTTAAAAGGCTACTAAAGGCTACTATTCCAATATGAATACTACAAAATGTTTCATCAGAACTAGTTAAGTAAAATTGAAGTTACAATCTGATCTTCGTTTCAGTAGCTGCCATTATGGTACGAGAGCTCAAGTAAAAATGGATATTCCTAGTTTGTAAATCTATAATTATTTTAAGATATTAAATAATTGGCATTAAGTGTGAAAATGCGAAACTATCTGATAAAAATTAAACTATTTAATATTTATTGTTATTCAATAAAACGTAAGGTATCCAATAAAATTACTTTGTTATTTTTTTAGTGATGTAGCCGTAATACCAAAGATGATTCCTAATTATTGTCGACTAGGCGTAATCAAACTGAAAGATGACAATTTTAGTTCAAAAAATTTATTCCAATTTTACAAGTACGTGATATTAGTAAGTATTCTATCGATATTTCTTATTTGTAATGTAGGTATTAATTGTTTGATGTGACATTTGAGGTTAGTCTCAACTAATTCTCTAGGAGTAACGTGTTTACATGTTAACTATAATTATAAATGCGAATGTGTTTGTTTGTTATGCTTTTATGCCTTAACTATTCAACCGATCATCATGAAATTTTGTACACACGTTATTAATACAGAGAAGGACACAGAAATCTTTTATCACGAAAAAAAACTGTTCTCGAGGCGTAAAACAATAGTTTAAAAAGTTATCAAATGATTGTACTTTCAACGTTCTCTGACATATATTTAAGGACATTGATGCGAACGAAGCCGTGGGTAGAAACTAGTAGTAATATATAGCCACTATATTTCTTACTGTATGTGATCTGAGAACTGGCTGAGAGATGAAATTTCATCATCATCATCATCCCCAGTCCATATCGTCCCCACTACAGGGGCACGGACCTCCCCTGATCAGGAGGGGGATTAGGCCGTAGCCTACCGCGCTGGCCTAGTGCGGGTTGCTAGACGTCACACACCCGTGCGGACATGCAGGTTTCCTCACGAAGTTTTCCTTCTCCATTAAGTACATTGGTATCTACAGTATAGACCGTACATGAATTACAAATAATAACTCAGTGGTACGGGGCCGGAATTCGAACCCACGACCCTTCCATCGTAAGCTGTGTCTAAAACCACTATACCACCAATGAAATTTATTTAAAAACAAATGAAATAAAATCAATGAAATTTATCATTATCATCAGCTCGTGGCAGTACACTAATGGACACATGTCCATTAGTGTACTGCCACAGAAGAGGCTCATGCCTCTTCTTTAAAAAAGAGGGATTCGCATAATCTCCGCGCTTGGTAGGCATCACGCGATCGAAATAGATTTTGATAGAATAACAGGATAACACTGCTGCCCATTATCCAAATAATGCCTTGTATTCGCTGCTGCCCATTATCCAATTAATATCTTGTATTTGCTGCTGCACATTATCCAAATTATGCCTTGTATTTGCTGCTACCCATTATCCAAATTATACCTTATATTCGCTGCTACCCCTTACCCAAATAATACCTTGTATTCGCTGCTGCCCATTATCCAAATTATGCGTTGTATTCGCTGCTGCCCATTATCCAAATTATGCCTTGTATTTGCTGCTGCCCATTATCCAAATTATGCGTTGTATTCGCTGCTGCCCATTATCCAAATTATACATTATATTCGCTGCTACCCCTTATCCAAATTATACATTATATTCACCGCTACCCATTATCCAAATCATACCTTGTATTCGCTGCTGCCCATTATCCAAATTATGCGTTGTATTCGCTGCTGCCCATTATCTAAATTATGCCTTATATTCGCTGATACCCCTTATTCAAATAATGCCTTGTATTCGCTGCTGCCCGTTATTCAAATAATGCCTTGTATTCGCTACTGCCCATTATCCAAATTATGCCTTATATTCGCTGATACCCCTTATCCAAATAATGACTTGTATTCGCTGCTGCCCATTATCCAAATAATGCCTTGTATTTGCTGCTGCCCATTATCCAAATAATGCCTTGTATTCGCTGCTGCCCATTATCCAAAATATGCCTTGTATTCGCTGCTGCCCATTATCCAAATAATGACTTGTATTCGCTGCTGCCCATTATCCAAATTATGCCTTGTATTCGCTGCTGCCCATTATCCAAATTATGCCTTATATTCGCTGCTACCCCTTATCCAAGTAACGCCTTGTATTCGCTGCTGACCATTATCCAAATAATGCCTTGTATTCGCTGCTGCCCATTATCCAAATAATGCCTTGTATTCGCTACTGCCCATTATCCAAATTATGCCTTATATTCGCTGCTACCCCTTATCCAAATAATGCCTTGTATTCGCTGCTGCCCATTATCCAAATAATGCCTTGTATTCGCTGCTGCCCATTATCCAAATAATGCCTTGTATTCGCTGCTGCCCATTATCCAAATAATGCCTTGTATTTCACAGAATGCTGAATATATGAAAATCCATGATTACACTGGTGGTTACGTAGGAGTAATAGATTGCCGGGACATGAATCCTCTGAATATAATATCCACCGTTGATCTTGTGGAGCTCAGAAAATTTATTACAATAATAATTGTAAGTATTAATTTAACTATAATTTATGACATTATTTTTTTTCATAAAGTTTTATCAATCACATATTTACACAATAAATATTATCGCTTGAAAGTTTTAGATGATTTATGAATTAACACACTCGCTGCGAGTTCTTCATCATGATACTTTTATCCGATGCATTATGCGGTTACATACAGATCCAAAGGCGACTTTACTTCAATGTATTATCAAGTCAAATTAGCCACAAGAGAATCTTGATTTTAAATAACTATCTGTTTGACGGCAAGCACTAACAAATTTTATTTTTGTTTCTCTTTCTTCTACTACAGGCAAATAAACTTGTAGACATGTATATCTTCATACGTACCTATAGATAAATTAGCTCGGAAACGTCCTCGCGTTTGTATAGCGTACGGTCAGCAGATAAATAAACAATTTGTATTTTTTTAATTTTATATAGAAACATACATCATCCCCAGTCTATATTCGTCCCCACTACAGGGGCTCGGACCTCCCCTGATCAAGAGGGAGATTAGGCCGTAGTTTACCATGCTGGCCTAGTGTACATTGGTAGACTTCACACACCCATGCGGGCATGCAGGTATCCTCACGAAATTTTTCTTCACCTTTGAGTACATTGGTGTCTATAATTTAGACCGTACATTAGAAATAAATCAGTAGTACGGGATCGGGAATCGAACCCGCGACCTTTCCATCGTGAGTCACTGTGTATACAGACACTATTATAAACTCAAAAATAGCCTCCAAGCTGATTTATCTGTAGGTACATATGGAGATATGTATTCCACAATGAATAAAGTAAGATTACTTTTCTCAGTGCACCGTATGAAAGTTCTGCACACATAGGTCGATAGAAACTCATACCTTTGTGATCGTATTAAGATCGTTTTTTACCAATTATAAGCCAGTACTTGACTGCAATCCCACCTGATGGTAAGTGGCGATGTAACCCAGGGCGGTAAAATATATTAGCTTAATAAAATCCTATTCACTCTTGTCTTAAAGACACCTACGTTATAATCGGATGGAAATACTGACGTAGGAAGACTACTCCAGCCTTTGGCTGCACGTATGTATGTATGTTACATACGCGTATCATGTACGTGTTTACATATTGATTGTCTGGTGGAGTAGGACAGAACTCGCGATCAAAAAAAACTTCGTGAGAAAACTTGCATGCCCGCATGGGTGTGAAGTGTACCAACCCGCACTAGGGCACCCTAGTAGACTATAGCCTAATCTCTCTCCTGATTAAGGGAGTTCCATGCTCTTATATTGGGGACGTATATGGTCTGGGGGATGATTATAAGGTGCTTTTCAATACATTCATTTAAATCAAATAGTAAAATGGATGTTGAATATTTAAATATATATTTCAGGACATATTTGCCTTCGTTTCCCGGGCGAAATTAATTACTTCTAGTTCTAGTTTGACTGCATTAATGACTACGTGGAATATGGAGTATATTTTAGGAATCTCTATCAACTATCAAGGGAAATGAAATGCATATTTTTATCACTATGTGATGCTGCCATAATAATAACATAACTCCATTTTTTTATGGTTGTATGAGAAGCATGTGAGGGATGTACCAGAAACATGGGCTGCAGCATTATCCTGCTATTCAAACAAAATCTTTTGCGATTTCCAAGACCAATGAGGAGGGCAATGTTCAGCAGTGGAATGACAGGCTCAGATGATAATGATATCTTTTTCGCTATATTTTCTATTTCGCCATTTTCCATGCCATGCTACATTCATAATATATTTTAAAAAAATATTACAGGAAGGCTACGGTTTACGTATAAAAGGTTTACACTTCATAACGGCTTCCAAATTAATTGACGGTCTGATTACTTTACTAAAACAAGTACTAAGTGCCAAAATTGGCAGTAGAATTATGGTCCATAAGGACTTGGAAGGAGCGTTTGAATATGTGCCTCGAAAATTCTTTCCTATTGAATTTGGCGGTGAGGAAAAACCATTGAAGGAACTACACGGTAAGTTTTAACTACGCGGAAATATGTATGTAATGGAAAAATATTGGTCGTGTTTATCGATGCATTAATCATTTTATCCATATTTTCAAAATGGTAAAGAGAAATTTTATTATGCAACTTACATTATTATTTATTTATTCTCTTAATAATAAAAAAACAGAAGAGTTAATAACTTAAGGTGTAATAAACTTATTCAAGCTTTACCGTACACCAATGTTATCGACTATCAAAAAAAATGTTTTACAGTCATAGGCTAACAAACAATTATAAAATTAATTATCAGTAGGTTACACAGAAATATGAAGGTATATGATCATTAAAAACGTGGTAGTAACAGTATTCTATATCATAAAGCGAGGGTAGGTATGAAATGTTCCGAGCCTACAGACAGGACGGGCGTATTTCGCGCTGTGCACACAATTATACCTACGCCGCGCGGCCCATTCGGTTGGGTCTAACACAGTGCGTGTCACACGCGCGTTCACGTGCCGTTTCAATCAGGGAACATTTACTCACGTGTTATAATTCTATCCAGCGTGAAAGATAGGGGCGATTCTGAAACGGTTAAAGAGTAAAAAAAACTATAACACATAGAAATACGGTTGACTGCCAAATTTCTTTATTTTCACCGCTTACTATTCACAAGTTTATGATACTTTCTGAACGAATATTTGCAGAATTTGACCAAATTGATCAAACACTATAAATTAAGAAAGAAGAGTATGAAAACACACACAGTTAAAGATGTCTGAATAACATGCTATAAATCTTATTCTGGATATATAATGGAAGCAACCTAGTTAAAACGGAAATAGTACAAAAAGTTCAGATAGTCAGTGCGTCTTAGCAAGTTATCTAAAATTTTTTCTTACACTGTCTTAACAAAGGTCTTTATTTTTTCTATACATAGAATGAAGTTTCTTTGATGATAATAAGAATTCCGTACAATAGTCCATTTTTCTAACCTCAATGAAAAACCAATGGAACTTGTAGCAGCAGTTTATTCTGCAGCTTAATTAATAACTTCTAAAAGACTATATGATCATTTTGTACAATTTGTGGTCTGTCTATTAGAAAATAATCTTTTTTTTTTTACAGAAAACTGGTTAGAAATATTGGGTTCTGAAGAGAATATGAAGTATTATAAGGAAATGCAGGATGCAGCTACAATTGAATCTTGCAGACCAGAGAATCATTTTAATGAACATTACATGGGGATGCCGGGGTCTTTTAGATCCTTAACAGTAGATTAAAGAATAACATACAGGGATGATAGGTGTTATATTAATATTTTGACACTAAGCAACCTGCAACTCGGCTGTCATATTGGCAAGTTTCAAGGATTATACGTATAATACCTTATTATTTTGATTAAATTAAAAAAATGTGTTTTATCGATCCGTTATTTAACTCATTACATAATCAATCTGATTTCATACGGATCATATACCCGTGATTACCACGGATCAAATTTATGACAGATTAATTTCTGAGTACGACTACGTAAATGTGAAAATTTAAAATAGCCTTCAAGGCCTGAAGCCTTCAAGGAAGAGGAGCTTCGAATTTCACTTTAACTATGAATATATTGTATTATAGAACTTTCTTCTATTTGTTTTTGTATTATGTCGATATCTATTTATACATCTATTTTGTCATAATAGCTTCGAATACTTTTAGCTACTATTCCTGTTACTCCTATAACTATTGGTATTGGTAGTAATTCTTCTGTAACACAACCTAAATAAATTCATACTCTCCCTATCTTGTTTTACTGCCAAACGGCAAAACGAGATAGCAAACCTTTTTCGCGGGTATCAACCTATATTTCTGTCAAAAGGTATAAAAAATGTTGCGCTTTTGCGTATCTTTAGTCGGCATGTTCCAAAATAACGAGTAAATTTCTTAATTTTACGCTTCTAAACAAAACTGACAGCGCCAAAATTGTAGCTATCTCGTTTTGGCGTTTGGCATTAGAAAAAGATAGG
>WUAW01022877.1:10572-23650 GCA_017165845.1 Thaumetopoea pityocampa
GCATGGGTGTGTAAAATCTACGAACACGCATCAGGCCAGCGCGGTAGACTATGGTCTAATCCCCCTCCTTATAAGGGGAGGTTTGAGCCAGTGTAGTGGGGACGAATATGGACTGGTGATGATGATGATGTTTAATTTACACTTTGTGAAGCATTAAACAAATACATATATCAGAAATAGGGCAGAGCATAAGGAAACCTCAGTATAATTCGACATTTATTTATATCAACTGTTAGGAATAGACTATATAAAGGTCGACTAAAATGTTTTGATACTTGAAATATTCATGAGAGCAAAACCGAGACGCTACACGTTTCGTATTAAAACTGAATATTCCTTGGAATATAAACATTATTATAACAAAAACAAACATAATGTTGCCAAGAAAATAAGCGAGATACAGTTAATTTATGTGCGGAAGTTTTAATTATGGAATAAATGAAATAATCTTTTTTAGTTCCCAAAGTGGTTCAGGTGGGCCCCCAGGGGTCCACGGGAGACTCGACGGGGGTCTACGTTGGCGTACGCAAATTTCCATAGTTAGATCTAATCTTCACATTTTTTGTCGAGTTTCGGGAATATGGTAGAAATGCAGCTGCAGGGGGTCCACCGGAACTAGCTAAATTTTGAATGTGGTCTATGAGAAAAAAAACTCTGGGAACCTCTGATCTATACTATTATAAAATTATTAAATGTCAAATTTTGTAAATTAAAGATATTAAAAAAAATAAAGATATTAAAAAAACTACTCAGATCGACTAATTAGAGGCTTCTGAAACCAAATCCATCGATGATTGTTTGTTTGTTTGTTCGAGTTTCACGCAAAAACCAGCGGGTAGATTTTGGTCAAGATATTACAGTTTTTCAATAAAACGGCATGTTTCATTAAGATCGGTTCCGTAAAATTGAAGATACAGCTTGACCCCTTTTTTAGTAGTCGCCGTTAAGGTACGAGAGTTTAAGTAAAAGTGGTTCTATGTATTTATATGTAAATCTATGATTGATCGGGATTTTCCATGTAGCGGAAAACTGACATTCACCGGGCGGAGCCGCGGGATAAAACCATTACAAAATAATTATAAATAATTTCATTAATAATCAATATTCTAATAATCAATATTTGATTAATTGCTTCTGTACCTAGTACACTGGATCCTATTCTCCTTCTAGTCTCAAATTCTTTTGCACTCTAAGGTTTGCTGGAAGAAAACTCAATTTTTGAGTTAAGCTCGCCTTTGTACATTTTTTCTCTATTTACAAATGTATTTACATGTTTGTGTACAATAAGAATAAATAAATATTTTATATTATGTGAAGTTAATCAATCCACATTAGGCCCGACCCGCGTGATGGATTATGTCCTAACTCTTCTCATTCTGGAAGAAGACCTGTTCGCTGCAACAGAACAATAGGTAGGGTTAATTATGATAATGAAACAATAAGGACTTTTTCATTTTTTATGCCCGCAGTAAACGAGCATCCAGCCCATGCGACGGTAAGGGGTTATTGCGATATTCCTACTGTTCATTCTAATATAGATACTCTATTTCTCTCAAGTTTGCTTATACTATGCTTTACTTATACTACCATAGTATAAGTAATTATAATGCTTTACGATTAGCATTCTTCAATGGTGTGAACTATTATTTTTTCAACGTCTATTTGATATGTTTAATATATTTAATAAAGAAACAGGCAGCGATTAGCCGATAGCATCCGCGAACACGAAACATCTGGTCGCTGAACGCTTTTCACGCATAATGAATTTTTAGCTATATTTTTAGCACGCTGAGAGAGTGACCAGATAACTGTAGCTATATGCTATATTTAAATATCGCGTTATGTTAAAACACTGTATTAACCACGATTGCTTGTATTTGCAAGGACATTCCTTCTAACCTGAACATTGGAGCAGAGGTACTGTTATTTGGGCGTGTACCTATTGCTTTAAGCCTGTAATTTTTGTATAATGATGACTTATGGACCTACGGTAGTGCTGATTTTTGGACCAAAGTTTCAGATTTTGTATCTCGGTAGGGACTAACTTTTTTATTGAAGGGAGGAAGGTAAAGTCACTAAGAAGTTCTCAAAAGACTGAGTTACAGAGTGGCATCGGTAAGAAAGAAAGAAAAATAAATAATTAAAGAAAAGACTATTACACTAGTCAGTAGGTGATTTAGAGAAAAAATGGACTAACTCTGTGTGATGAGCCCGAATGTTTGTATCTGGATAATGGATCACCATCATCATCGTCACCATCATCAGTCCACCCGGTGTCTCACAGCAGGGCACGGGTCTCTCCTCAGAATGAGAAGAGTCCACCACACTGGCCTGATGCAGATTGGCAGACTTCAGGAAAATCTGTCAGGAATGTAGGTTTCCTAACGATGTTTTCATTCATCGTTTGAAGCGAATGATAGTTAACCATTAAATTATTAATACGCACAAATTTTGAAAAGTTGATGTACATGTTGTAGATTTCGAGTTTGAGTCAGAACTCAACACTCGAAATCAACAACTTAGCACGAACAGACATATGATTAAGCTATTACCGCTTTCATTTTGCTCTGAATTATTTTTATACATATATTTACATACTACAATTTATTTAATAAAAAGGCGTCTAGTACCCAAGATAGAAGGAATTCTAATTCCACTTGACAACAATTGATTCTAGATCAACGACTGTTAGTGTCTACAATATATGTTAATATAACATTTGATGGTGTTATTATAGACTCGGCGACGCCGACGTTCGAAAAGAAAAATTGCCCAAGTGATATTTTAGTTGACATTGAGATATATGTAAATATATATTCGGAATCTTTACATATTTGTGCGTAGTTTTGTCCGAGTCTCGAATTTTTGTGTCGCGATTCGATTTCCATAAAAAATTACAGACTCAACTGTCGTTCATCATCTTCACGGAAGTCCACGGAAGTCTACTGCTGGACATGGCCCATGTCCACCTTAAAAAGGGATCGGCCGTAATCTCCACGCAATAACAGAATAACGCTGCTGCCCCTTATCCTGGAACATCTCTTAGCTAGTTCTCAAAGCATCCAAAGGAAAAAATTAACTGACGTCATTATTATGCCAATATCATACAGCATCTCTCTCTCTCTCTCTCTTTCACACACACACATACACACGCACACACACACTCGGTGTATAATTCACTTCCACTTACATTTATCCGCTATATTCATTTCGTCATTTAAATCACACTCATCTTTACTAAATCATATAATTAACTAGCTTATTCCCGCGGCTCCGCCTGCATGAATGTCGATTTTCCACTACTTGCGAAATCCACAAAACACAATCATAGATTTATATAAAAAGACATAGTACCACTTTTACTTAAACTCTCGTACCTTAACGGGAGCTACTAAAACAGGGATCAAGCTTTATCTTCAATTGTACCGAATTGATTTTGCTGAAACATGCCGCAGTATTTAAGTTGGAATAGTACCTTTAAGACTGTATTAGTTAAACCAAAATCTACCCGCTGGTTTTTGCGTGAAGCCCGAACAAACAAACAAACATCGATCATCATTGAAGCAACGATTTGGTTTCAGAAGCCCTTAATTAGTCGATCTGAATAGTTTTTTTTAATATCTTTGAATTTACAAAATTTGACATTTAACAATTTTATAATAGTATAGATTATATAATTTAGTAAAGATGATTTACTCAATTATGTTATTAATTATATTTATTATACACAGCATAAATAATTACAACTACGTCTTTTTATAATTCATATTCATTTTGGCATATCATAACGAACTTCAAAACAAAATCCATCTTGTTTTTACTACCTATGTTAAGCAAATAATAAATTGAATATAAATAGTCCATCGTGCTCAAACGAATTTTAAATAGTTCAGAAGCAAATTTAAAAATTATTGAGTATTCTAAATTTAAATAATTCTCAGATTTCTCACAATTGATGTCAAACGTCAGATTTGACGTGACGGACGTGAGTTTTGACGGCAAAAACATTACTCATTCTATGTAAATAATGTGTGCGCTGTTAAATATAAAATATGTGTAAAATATCTTCGAGTATGGTCTCTTTAGTCACCCAATACATAATACATACTTTCGCGAACATTGCGTATTTAAATATCAGATTTATATAAATACTACTATGCATTACATAAATACGGACGATCTACCACTGTGCGTTACTCGCGCAATTTCTTTCCACGTACCACCATCCTGTGGAATGAGCTCCCAGCGGCGGTTTTTCCAAGCGGACACGACTTGGGAGCCTTCAAGAAATGAGCTTACACTTTTCTTAAAGACTGGCAACGCACCTGCCAACCCTCTGGTATTGCGGTTGTCTATGGGCAGCGGTGATCATTCATCATCAGGTGATTCGCTGGTCCGTTTGCCCCCTCTTACATAAAAAAAAAATACATAAAAATACATGGTTTCTAACTGTGGTGAAATCATCGTCTCTCTTATATAAAAAGTAAATAAATTGCACTTTTTATTGCATTGAATCATTATGAGTCCTGTAAATTTTACTACTGGATATACATATATACATGTTTTAGTCAATTTCTTAAATAAAAAAAAAAAATAATATTCTGGCCACTTTTATAAAAATAAATCTAATCCCAAATTAGGATTCCCTATTTTATCTCCCGTATCTATATACTCCCGTATCTTGCGTACTAGACAACGATACACATATTTATATAGACAAATACAATACATAAATAGATATAAGTCCGATACGAACATTTGTGCTCAACACACAAATTGTCCTTACCAGGATTCGAACCTGAACTCTGCCGCTGTACACTCGCACCAACCAGCCGTAACCAATCATGTACATTAAAAATATATGTCATAAAATATTGTATTTATTTATTTATGTATGTATGTATGTATATGTCTAACGGTCGACCGGTGGAAAATACTTTACGCATTAAGTCCGCCCATATGCCATTAGTGTATGAAGTATAAATAAATAAATAAATGGAGCAAATTGATTTTTTGATATTCTCTGTTTAAAAGCCTCTGTTGAGTCTAAATCCTTTATATTTAAAGTTTACCCGCAATAAAGTTTAAAAAGATTGTGAATCGTTAATACATACATACATACATACACTCACGCCGATATCCCATAAGGGTAGGCAGAGACTATAGTACATATACATACATACAGTCACGCCTCTTTCCCATTGAAGTAAGCAGAGACCACTTCTTTCCACCTGCTACAATCGTTTAATGAGCAAAGTGGATATCCGCAGCCCACAGTTCGCCCACGTGGGCAACGAGACGTGTCGGGTGGCGAACCACGACGCCGTTAATAGTTATTATTATTATGTTAATAGTTATTATTATTATGTTAATAGTTATTATTATTATGTTACAAGAGTAATATGTACCGGTATGTTATGTTGCGATGATTGCTTCTTTTGAAGGTTTAAATAAATTTTTTTTAATATTTGTGAAGGTAGGCCTTGCATTTTATGGACCGACGATGATTTAGACCATTAGTTCCCAAAGTGGTCCAGGTGGACCCCTAGGGGTCCACGGGAGACTCGACCTGGGTCTACGTTGGCGTACGCAAATCTCCATAGTTAGATCTAATATTCACATTTTTTTTGTCGAGTTTTGGGTATATGATAGAAATGTAGTTGCAGGGGGTCCACCGGAACCAGCTAAATTTTGAAAGTTGTCTATGAGAGAAAAAGGTCTGGGGACCTCTGATTTAGACAGAATCGTGCGTACACTTTAAATTCAGAGCCCATCAGAATACCAGCTCTGAAACACCGGTGGTTTTAATCCGCCGGTGTAGCGGCAACTAGGTGAGATGGGGCCCGTTCGGACAGACGCGTAATAAAATAATTAAGACATTGGTATCGTAGAGCAACTTTGAATATTTTTATTTGATATATGTAGGTATTTTATTTACAATCTTCTTTAGTTAACTCTAATTATTGTACTTATTCTGAGTAAATGTGTTTCTTTCTTTCTTTATTTTAAAGACTGGAAAAGGTTTATTCTGTTGAGAGCATCTCATAGAGATGGGGTCATATTGGTGGTCAAGGGGTAGTAAGCATGACCCGCGATCGCAAAGGTCTCGGGTTCGATCCCGGTTAAGTACCACTTTGTTATTTCAAATACATGTACTGTCTGACCTAATTTGACTTTCTCCGTTGAGTACAACGGAGAATGAAAATTCCGTGAGGAACCCTCCATTCCCGCATGGGTGTGTTAAATCTACCAATCCTAGCCTAATGACCCTACTGATTTGGGAAGGTCCGCTCCCCTGCGGTGGGGACGAATATGGATTGAAGATAATAAGGGAGATTTATGTGAATAAATACATATATACAGTCACGCCTTTATCCCGCTGGGGTAGGCAGAGACCACCTCTTTCCACATACTACGATCCTGACATACATCTTTCACTTCTTCTACATTCATCAACGCTTTCATACTTGCTCGTCGGTTGTGAGTACTCCTAAGCTGGCCTTTCTTCATCGCGACTTCTATTTGGTCGAGATACGTTCGCCTGGGTCAACCCCTACCGATTTGACCATTCAAACTCGTCTTATAAATCTGCTTCGTCAATTTTATTTCATCTATCATTCCATCTATATGATCGGGGTGATAAAACTGATGATAAAACACTACTAATGCAATATCACTAAATAATAATAAACACTACTAATGCTCATTGTGACCGGAGAAATGGCAGGAACAAGATCAAGAGGTCGAAGTCCGACAAGACGGTCCGATCAGGTGGCTGAACACACTGGCTCGAAAGAGAGCGCGGCCATACATGAAGCTGCCGATCGACATAATTGGTGACTCATTGTCAAAAAGGTGACTGGCCGGGGCCATCACGATGCTCAGCATTGAGCAAACGGCTAGAGGAGGAATGCAATACCAAAAAACTGAGAAACCAAATAACGTATATTGTAATCGTGTTCCAGTTCGCATTTCCCCCGGCCATGGCGCCTACAATTTCTTTTATATTATCACCGCGGCGAATCATTTAGTTCTATTTCGGATTCGTACTTTGGATAGTTTCCAGAGAGATACAGCCGTCCCCGGTGTCGCGTGTCGTGTCACCATTATAAATAAAGTATATCTTTCTGGACATAGTCAAGGCGTTAACCCTGCCGCCGATCGGGCCGTAACGACGCTAATCTAATAGATTAAATTTATTTTCGGGTCGACGCTTTTGAGTTGAAAGCTACTTTCGTAGAGTCTAACCTAAGATCGTAATAACTATAATTTTGAAATGTAATATATATATATATATATATATATATATATATATATATATATATATATATATATATGACCACAGTTCGCCACATACTACGACCCGATACACCTCTCTCGCCTCATCCACATTCATATTATTTTTCAAACACTAGTCGATTTATAATGATATTAACATGACCTTTTTTGTAATATCTATCTATACTATTATAAAATTGTTAAATGTCAAATTTTCAGAAATCAATGATAATTAAAAACAATCTACTCAGATTGACTAATGAAGGGCTTCTGAAACCGAATCCGTCGATGTTTGTTTGTTTGTTCGGGTTTCACGCAAAAACAAACGGGTAGATTTTGATTAAACTATTACATTCTTTAAGGCTTAATTAATGCGGATGTTTTATCAAAATCGGTTCAGTAAAATTGAAGATACAGCTAGATCCCTGTTTTAATAGTTGCCGCTTAGGTACGAGAGGTCAAGTAAAAGTGGTTCTTAGGTTTTTTATAAATGTATGATTGTGTCGGGATTCCCCATATAGCGGAAAATCGACATTCACGCGGGCGGAGCCGCGTGCAAAAGCCAGTAACAGTAAAATAATATTGTTCAGGACATTTTCACACGCATTGAAGTCTCAAATTAGGATTTCTTGTGTCTTGGGTACGAGATAAAAATGTACATACTAGTATAGATAAATGATAATATATACTCGTATATAGCTAAATCTTCATGACGAATGAACTAATAACGCTGTAATTACTATAAAATATGTAATAAATTAATAAAAGCTAAATATATTATAATCAAAAAGTTGACTGTACAAATTTGTGATTCATTTTTATTAAAAGTTATCAAATAATTATGATAAAAAGGAATTTTGTCGATTTTCTCTCAAAACTTGTTCAAATAGTAAATCATTCGTTCCTGATACGTTCGTTCATCATTCACTCTTCTCTCACAGCTCTATACTCTGTTGTTTGTGCTTGTAATTACGCCATATTTGACCACACGATAACACTTTTGAAGAAAGACAGAATACACTCATACATGGACAATTGTCTATGCATTTTAAAATTTCTAAAATATATATTTTGATAAATGAATAAAAATTCAAACACCAAGGGTTCCTTTACACACAATTCAAACATTAATTAAGTTTGCATTTATGCAGTTTGTTTAATTGTTATGATAAAAATAAATACCACTTCCTGTTTTTATAAATGATGTAAAAACTATATTGCAATTCTGAGAACAAGGAAAATGTTTATTTAAATACATGAGTATATGATGTAAATTATTAGAATTATTTAGTTATATGTTAACATGAAATATAAATAAATTTAATTTTTTTTTTTCAGATATAACTGTGGTTTTTTTATGTAAACAATGATTTTATTAAAAATTAACTTTTGCCCGTGGCTCCGCCCGCGTGAATGTCCGTTTTCGGCTACATTGGAAATCTCAAATCAATCATAGATTTATGTATAAAAGCAATTACCACTTTTACTTGAGCTTTCGTTCCTTAACGGCGGCTACTAAAACAGGGATCAAGCTGTATCTTCAATTCTGCTGGACCAATTTTGATAAAACATGCTGCATTATTTAGGTCGGAATAGTACCTTTAAGACTGTAACGGTTTAACCAAAATCTACCCACTGGTTTTTTTGGGTGAAGCCCGAACAAACAAACAAACAAACATCGACGGATTTGGTTTCAGAAACCCTTAATTAGTCGATGTGTGTACTTTATTGTCTGTTTTTTTAACAATTTTATAATAAGTAGTATAGACCACCAGCATTACCCAGGCTTAAGACAAGTTCCGCATATATTGAAAGGGAATAATTAATAGTGTAGGTATAGACAAGAGAAGAGTGAATAGGTCTTTATTAAGCTGATACGTTTTACTCCTTGATTACATTGCCACTTACCATCAGGTGGGATTGTAGTAAGTACTGGCTTAAATATGGTAAAAAGTCTCCCTCACCATAAACGCCTCAAAAACAAGTGTCAGATAAAACTGGCACTCACTGTTTTAGGTGTTTTCCTAAGAATGGAAATAGGAAAATTTTTTTGAATAACACACCCGCGCACAGACTTTTCAGCCTATTCAAACTCCCTACCTCCGGATCGATCGGTTGCTAGGAATATGTCTGTAAAACTAGTGTAATTTTTGTGTACAAAATGAAATTAAGTCTGAAATAATGTAAATCGATTAAATATGGAAATATTACGAATCAAAATGGCAGCGATTCTATTTTTATTCGACAAAATGACATGCCGCCAATTTGATTTATAATGTGATATTTTTTTTTGATTCATTCAAGTATTTTAGAATTGTTGCTAAGATAGGTAAAATTATAAAGTGACATTTTTTTATAGATCTAGTTGAAAATAGGTTTTCTAATACATTTATTGGCTGCAAAGAAACCAGAAAATCAGATTAGCGTTCTAGAATAAAATGGAATTCTATTACTGAACGTAAATAAATTTTTCGGGTGCAAAGAGTATAGAGTCGAGTGATATATTTGAACATAGATTAAAAAAATATGAATGACTTAAAAATGCCAGCTGAACATTCTTGTGTTTTTTTTTTTTAATTTATCAATGAAGGCCACGCAAAAGAGCTGTGAATAATCGTATCGCCTGCAAAATACTGGTTTTAAATACCGACGCCAAAATTTAAAAAGTTGTGTATAGGTTTTACTTATTTAAATTTTTTTTAGGCTCGTCTTTTCAATATTATTTTCTTCTTCAATTATTTATATTCAGTGTCTACACCTCTGTGTATTTGACATTAAATGGGCCATACACGAATACGTAAGTTCATCTGAAGATCTAACTAATAGCAGCAAAAAAGTAGTTTAATACTAGTTATTAGCCGCGGCTACACTCGATTGGTATTAAAAGTATTGTGACAGCGGTGAGGCTGTCATAGAATGTAATCTGTCAATTTTGTTTCAATTCATACATACATACACTCATGTCTTTTTCACTGGCTCTCTGGCGGGGAATCAAACCCCAGTCTCCCGCCTAACAGGTGGGGATACTGACCACTATACTACCGAAGAATTGGGGTAGGCAGAGACCACTTTTTTCCACTTGTTACAAGCAAGGTGGCTGTCCGTAACCAACTTTTCGCCCTCGCGGGAAACGAGACGTGTCAGGTGGCGAACCACGAAGCCGCCATTTTTAAGGTTCAAAAGCATTAAAGGTCCTTATTGCGTTCCCACGAATTTATTTCAATCCAATCTTTGGAATATGAACGAAAGATACTAAAATAAGAAAAATGAAGAAATTACATATTTTGTTTAATATTAATTTCGAACATAAAATAAGTGATATTAATACATAAAAATTATTATAATTAATGTAATAAATATAATTATTGCTATAACATTGGTGTACATTGCTGGCGTAGTGGTGCCAAAAATGGCTTGCGACCGAAAGGGTCTTAGGTTCGATCCCGATGTCGAACCACTGAGTTATTTTCTAATTCATGTACGGTCTACATTGTTGACACCAATGTACCTAACGGAGAAGGGAAACTTCCTGAAGAAATCTGCATGCCTGTATAGATGTGTGAAGTCTACCAACCCGCATTAGACCAGTATGGTAAACTACGGCCTAGTCTCCCTCCTGATCAGAGGAGGTCCATGTCTCTGTATAGATGGGGAAATATGTGAACTGGGAATGAATATAATAAACTAAATGTAATTCTTATAATAAATTAAATATAATTAATGTAATAAATTAATTATAGTTGCATAAAATAAGTGAAATCGATATTATATAAACAAATTAAAATTTATAAAAATATCTGTTTACGTTGCTTAAATTATATATACATTATGTACATATATAATGTATGTACTATACTCGTATATTTTATATAGAATATCTATCTATTACTATTATAAAATTGTTAAATGTCACATTTTCAAAAATCAAAGATTAATTAAGGGCTTCTGAAAGCGAATCCGTCGATGTTTATTTGTTTGTTTGTTCGGGCTTCAAAACCAGCGGGTAGATTTTGATTAAACTATTACAGTCTTAAAAGTACTATTCCAATTTAATTAATGCGACACGTTTCATCAAAATCGGTCCAGTAGAATTGAAGATACAGCTTGATCTCAGTTTTAGTAACCGCCGCTTAGTTACGAGAGGTCAAGTAAAAGTGGTTCACAAAATTTTTAATATAAAATCTATGATTGTAGCAGGTGGAAAGAAGTGGTCTCTGCTTACCCCAGTGGAAAAGAGGCGTGACTGTAACATAACATAAAATCTATGATTGTGTCGGGATTTCCCATGTTGCGGAACACCAACATTCATGCGGGCGGAGCCGCGGGCAAATGCTAGTAAATAATAACCTTGTTAAGGTTTATCGCAACAACAATCTAAATTATGCAATTAGTTTATGAAAACAATAGAATTGAGATAATCACAGACATATAACATACTCATGATCTAGACCAGAGGTTCCCAGACTTTTTTTTCTCATAGACCACATTCAAAATTCAGCTGGTTCCGGTGGACCCCCTGCAGCTGCATTTCTACCATATTCCCATAACTCGACAAAAAATGTGAAGATTAGATCTAACTATGGAAATTTGGGTACGTCAACGTAGACCCCCGTCGAGTCTCCCGTGGACCCCTGGGGGTCCACCTGGACCACTTTGGGAACTAAGGATCTAGACTGTATCTCTAGCGCTCATTTGTACGTGCATATAGAGGTGTAGTTTTATAGGGCAGATTTCATAATCACTCTTTGTCTTCTCCCGTGAAGACTGAGGATCCAGTGTGATAAGCAGCATCTACTGCGATATCAAAGACTCCTGCCAGGCGTGAAAATTGCAGCAAATCGTTTCTATCCAGGAACTTTCTCCTATATCTAACTCCTTCCCATATCCAATAGTGTACTTCAACGTATAAGAAGATGGGACGAGAGACGGTGGTGACTGAGTTATCATTTCTACTAGGATATGGTCTCACCTTCAAACTTGATAAAGAACCTGCATTTCATTTTACTTTTCTCCTTCATTATCTATACTATTATAAAATTGTTAGATGTCAAATTTGTAAATTGAAGATATTAAAAAAATTGCTCAGATCGATTAATTAAGGGCTTCCGAAACCAAATTCATCAATGTTTGTTTGTTTGTTTGTTCAAGCTTCACATAACAACTAGCGAGCAGATTTTGATCAATCTATTACAATCTTAAAGGGACTATTCCAACTTAAATAATGCGGCGTTCAATTAAAATCGATCCAGTAAAATTGAATATACAGCTTGATCCCTGTTTTAGTAGCCGCCGTTAAGGTACGAGAGCTCAAGTGAAAGTGGTTCTTAGGATTTTTATATATCTAAATCTGATTGTTTCGGGATTACATATTATGTAGCGGAAAACCGAGATTCACGCGGGCGGAGCCGCGGGCAAAAGCTATTAATTTACTATTTTCTCAAAATTGTATAATTAATTTTTGTCATTCAAATTTAGTTCTAAAATACAATAATTGTTTGCTTAATTTAACAGGAATGAAAGTCAATTTACTTTCATAATCTCAAATGTATCTGGTCATCATCACCTGTTGAAGTCCACTCCTGGATACTAATCTCCCCCCATTTAAGTATGTTACTGTTATCTATACTAGGCGGGCATTTTAGAAATCGGTGTAGATGTCTATCTTAAAAATCGGTCTATATGTCTATCTTAAAAATCGGTCTATATGTATATCTTAGAGATCGGTGTAAATGTCTATCTTAGAGATCGGTGTAGATGTCTATCTTAGAGATCGGTGTAGATGTCTATCTTAGAGATCGGT
>WUAW01022881.1:8134-19202 GCA_017165845.1 Thaumetopoea pityocampa
CAGAGGTTCCCAGACTTTTTTTCTCATAGACCATTTTCAAAATTTAGCTGGTTCCGGTGGACCCCCTGCAGGTACATTTCTACCATATTCCCAAAACTCTACAAAAAATGTGAAAATTAGATCTAACTATGGAAATTTGCGTACACCAACCTAGACCCCCGTCGAGTCACCCGTGGACCCCTGGGAGTCCACCTGGACCACTTTGGGAACTAAGGACGTAGAATAACGCGATTATTACCCCGGCGCCACAAAGTACATTCGTCTCTATTACTATGCATGCCGGCGCTAAATAGTCGTATGTCACGTAAACTATTAGACATTTTTAATAAATGCTATATTAATAGTAGCTGGAATTACTTTAGAATTAAGTGCGCACTAGTTAAAATTAAAAAACATTTAATATTGGTGTCGATTCTGTGGTAACAGAACTTAACTAAATTTGGTCTCTCCCTATTTTTTTCTAACGTCAACCGCCAAAACGAAATAGCATTTTGGTGCTGTAAGTTTCGTTTAGAAACGTCAAAGTTAAAAGATTTAAGCGCGATTTCGGAACACACGGACGAAACAGCGCAACATTTTTAAAACCGTTTGATATAAACGTAGGTTGGTACTCGCTATAAATGTTTGCTATCTCGTTTTGGCATTTGACATTAGAAAAAGATAGAGAGGGACCAAATTTAGTTCAGTTCTGTACAACAGAATCGGCACCATTGGGGACACAGTTTTTGCACACATTGTTCTAATCCCAAATTAAGATCCCTGTGTGTTGGACACTAGCCAACGATATATTAACTTATATGAATAAATACTAATATATATGTATGTATACAGATAAACATCCACAAAGTTTGTTCCTACCAGGTATCGAACCCGAGATTAATTGGTAGAGAAGGCACTGTTATTGCCACTAAACCGTCATCAAATATAGAACTTGTTATTTTATAGTTGTTACTAGAGAATAGTAAAATTGAATGCGTTTACAGCATTTAAACAGACAACTCTTATCTACTATGGTCTTTAATTAACACAGCAGCTAATAACTCGGATTTAGTTTAATTTCTAAACTAACTCAAATAAAATTGTTTTTATTACTACATAGTTTAAGACTAACCAATAAACCTTCCACATAAAATACTCCGTTGGACTATCCGATCAGAGCAATTTTCTAAAATGAATAAGGAATTCACGGTCGTTTCGACCCGATAGACAAATAAGGTTTCCAATGTTGGCGTCTGTTAGCTTCGTAAATATTTTGACGAATAAGTATTTCCTTTGGGGCGTTCCGCAAAGTCTACACGCCGTCAGTCAATTGACTTGGCATGGCATAAAATGAAATAACACGAAGCTTGGTTTATCAACGACAAAATTTTTTTTAATCAATAGTATCGACAAACCTTATCGATCAGATCTTCATAATTTGGTTGCTGCATTCAAAGAAATATTCACGAAAATATGAATATATTCATATTAATAACACTCTATATATTTTACCTTCATCCTAATATTTTAATGCGAATGTGAGTTTGTTTGTTTGTTCCGCTTTCACAGTTTAACTAATCATTATAAAATTTTGCACGTGCATAGTCACGAGTGCACAGAAGAGTATAGGTTACTTTTATCTCAAAAGAACTGTTCCCAAAGGATAGAAAAAAATAATTTACAAAATTATCAAATAATTGTATATTTAATAATTGTATATTTATAGGTCAGGGATTACTTAGTCTTTTAGCCTCTCCGGCAAATCGACTTGAGTATACTGTCTCTTCCTACTCCTTCCGAGATAGTAGTATCTTATGTCCTACAGTCTTTTTCTTAAATTCCTTATTCCTTGCTCAATACACCTTTCCTACCTAATCCTCTTTCCTTTCCACTCCACTAAGCCGTGGGAACGCAATGAAGATCTTTAACAATTTTGAAACTTATAAAAAGGCGGCGTCGTGATTCGCCATCCGACACGTCTCGTCGTCCGCGGGGGCGGATAGCTACTCTGCTACATTGAACGATCGTAGCAGGTGGAAAGATGTGGTATCTGCCTACCCCAAGGGGAAAGAGGCGTGACTGTATGTATGTATGTAGTATATACTATGGTCTCTGCCTACCCTTATGGGATATCGACGTGGGTGTATGTATGTATGTATATTTAACGGTTTCTGACACACGAACGACGCGACGAACGCTAGAGAAGCCGCGGATAAAAGCTAGTTCTTTATTTATTTCACCGGCTGTGTGGCGCTGTTATTATGTGTCACGCCGTGTCTCCTCGTGATGCTGTGACAATCAGCTGAGGGATGTACCGGGGTAATCCGCAGCAACGTCATCCTGTTATTCAATGAAATCTACTGCGGTCTCCAAGACGCCTGTCTAACGTGGGAATTATAGCAAATCCCTCCTTTTAATTAGAACGCCCATCTCCAGCAGTGGGCTTCGATGGGCTGATGGTGATTGTTATTATTTTACCGTTATTGGTTAGTGGCGTGAGGGATATTGTTCCACTTGTATTAATGCATGGAAATATCTGACCCAAACCTCAACGTAGATCCGATGTTTTTTGGGACGTGCAGGTACTAAAATTTTTCGGCGTCATTCATTTCAGCCTCTATGCCTATAGTGGAAATCATACTAGCATGGTTTAACGTAATGTGGTTGATCTGGCCATTTCTCAGACCTGGTTGCGTTCCTTGCGATTGTAAATTGTAGCTTACTGCACTGGAGCCACCTCTCAGGTCGTATAGTATGGTTTGCTGACCTATTCGTTTCTATGGAGCATGCTGGATTGCTCGCTCCCATGTTATGTCACGACTAATGGGGTAGATACAGGATGCTGTACGCTTCTGCAGCCTAACGAGTTTGAGTATACCTTTCACCTACCAGCTTGTTCCTGATTATAAAATTGTCAAATATCAAATTTTCTAAATCAAAGATATTTAAGAAAAAACTTAGATCGACTAATTAAGGGCCTCTAAAACCAAATCCATCGATGATTGACTGTTTGTTTGTTCGAGCTTCACGCAAAAACTAGCGCGTATATTTTGGTTAAACTATTATAGTCTTAAAGGTGTTATTCCGACTTAAATATGGCGGTGTGTTTCATCAAAACCGGTCAACTAGAACAAAATTAATAAAATAACATAATTCATTGCCCTGTTACCTGATTCCTCAAATACGCAATCATCGTCGTTTTAAATAACATCCCCAGTGTATGACGTAAAAGCAGCCTCAGCGAAGCAAGTGTCGGTCCCTATTTTGTGAGCTATTTGAGATTACACCTCATGATTTATTTATGTGAACTGTGGTCTCAAAAATGCCGCCGGGTTTTCCTTTTCACACTGTTAGTTTGAGAACAAATATATCGGCATAATAAGGGTGTTTCACATACGAAGCAAAAAAAAAAGTCAAAACATATATGTATCTTTTATATCGCTATGTTGTTATTCTTACATGTCTCTAATAAGTGTAACATATAAAATAAACTTTACTCTGTTATAAAAATGCTACAAATACTCGTATATAAGGTCTAATATCCGTTGTATAAGTTATGATGAATAAAATTTTATTGTGGCTATTTCAGTTATTGAGCTTTGTAGATAGTATTTGATGATCACAGACAGAGAGATCAGTCACATTTATCTCCACTATGATATAAAACCAGCAAACACAAGCTAAGCGTTATAAATTAGTAAAGCTGAGTGTAATATTTAATGTCTTAAGCATTTTTTTAATGCAGATACACAAATTATATTAACATACCATTCGGATATACATACATACATACATTCACGCCGATATCCCATAAGGGTAAGCAGAGACCATAGTACATACTACATACATACAGTCACGCCTGTTCCCCATTGGGGTAGGCAGAGACCACTTCCTTCCTAATTTTAATAAAATAAAAATATCTTATATACCTATATAAAATCTCGTGTCACGGTGTTTGTGGTCGAACTAATCCGAAACGGCTCGAACAATTTTTATGAATTTTTTATGTATATTTGGTAGGTATGAGAATAGATCGTTTAGTATATTTCTTACCGCTAGGTGATCAGGTTGTCCCTATCCAGAAAATTTATACAGCAGAACGTTTGCCGGATTAGCTAGTAATATAGTAATACTAGCTTTTGCCCGCAGTTCCGCTCATGTGAATGTCAGTTTTCCGCTACATGGGAAGTCACAATCATAGATTTATATAAAAAAGCCTTTATCCACTTTTACTTGACCTCTCATACCTTAACGGTGGCTATTAAAACAGAGATCAAGCTGAATCTTCATTCTACTGGACCGATTTTGATGAAACATGCCGCATTATTTAAGTCGGAATAGTACCTTTAAGACTGTACAATAATTTAACCAAAATCTACTTGCTGGCTTTTGCTTGATGCCCGAACAAACAAACAAATAAACATCGACGGATTTGATTTCAGAAACCCTTAATTAGTCGATCTGAATAGTTTTTTTTTAAATATCTTTTCATCATCACTATACCACCAATATCTATCTATACTGTTATTTAACAATTTTATAACAGTATAGATAGATATTGGTGGTATAGTGGTGCCAGACACGGCTTACGATCTAAGGGTCGTGGATTCAATCCCGGTCCCGTACCACTGATTTACTATTTGTAATTCATGTACGGTCTACATTGTAGATGTACATGAATTACAAATGACATGACACCAATGTAATTAACGGAGAAGGAAAACTTCGTGAGAAAACCTGCATGCTCACATAGGTCTGTGAACTTTACCAACCCGCACTAGGCCAGCGCGGTAGACTACGGCCTAATCCCCTCCTGATAAGGGGGGGTCCGTGCCCCTGTAGTGGGGACGAATGTGGACTGTGGATGATGATAGATAGATGAAAACTAGCAATGCAACCAAGTCGTGAATAAAAAGACAGATTACTCATTTTCTTCTACAGTGCATCACCATTCTCGTCATCGTAATCCCCTGTCCATATTAGGAAAGGTATTAGGCCATAATCTATCACGCGGTCCTAATACGCATTAATAAATTTTACGCCCCCATGCGGGCATGTAGATTTCCTCAGGAAATTTTCCTTCTCCGTTGAATACATTGTTGTCTATAACGTAGACCGTACATAAATTTGAAATAACTCAATTGTACGGGACCGGCATCGAATCGGGGATCGAAAAGGTCACGGGTCGTGCTTACCACCACTTGACCACCAACGTTCTTGTGCAATATACTAGTGCACGTATGTAATGTAGTAAACCTGAAATACGGCTGGGAATACTACAAATCTCTAGCGGTAGAGTTTAAGTGAACAAGCTCGTAAAAGTGTGCCCGAGTATTTTTTCCTTTAATTTTTAGAGCTAACTGCTTAAGGCGTTTGCTTTATCCAGTTACGATAAAAAGTGTATCTGATACCATTATCACAGGTGAAATAATAACCTAGTCCCCTAGTAGTAATAGTTTAACAGTAATAGTGTAGTAGTAGTAATGTAATAGTAATAGTGTAGTGACAATAATGCAATGGTAATAGTGTAGTGGTAATAGTGTAGTGACAATAATGTAATGGTAATAGTGTAGTAGTAATAGCGTAGTGGTAATAGTGTAGTAGTAATAGTGTAGTGGTAATAGTGTAGTAGTAATAATGTAATAGTAATGATGTAGTGGTAATAGTGTAGTAGTAACAATGCAATGGTAATAGTCTAGTTCTAGTAGTGTAGTGGTAATAGTATAGTAGTAATATGCTATCTATGTCAATGGATATTTATCCATGAATATATGTATTAATAGCATTTTATAATATACATACATATAAGTATATTGTTGTCCAGTACCAAAGGCTGGAAATCCTAATTTAGAGCTAGACCAATGTTTGCGAGTGTCATTATTATAATAAAGTCTCCTGGACTGCCTATAAATTCCTTTTTTCCTTGTAATTTTTTTTTGTTTAGTGTTCTCTCTACAATGTTCTGCAGTAGCCATTCACCATTAGATGGGCTGCGTGTGAGTTTCCTACGTTCTATTCATAGTGAGAGTATACCGTCGTCATCATCGTCAGGAAGTCCCCTGTTGTACATAGGCCTCTTGCATAAAAAGAGGTTTTGTTATAATTGCCACGCTTGTCAAGCATCTTGGAAATCGCGATAGATGTTAACTGAATGGTAGGATAACGTTGCTGCCTATTCTAGTTATATAGTACATCCCATGGCTGGTTCTCACAGCATCCGGGTAGAGTACAAGTGACGCTATTAACATCCCGGCGTCACATAGTAGATAAGATTTATTAATTTATTATTTACTAGCTTTTTATTATTTATTTATTATAAATATATCATTTATGATATTTATGATTAATTTATTATTTATTATTTACTAGGAATGTCGGTTTTCCGCGATATCCCGACACAAACATAGATTCATATAAAAAGTCTATCGACCACTTTTACTTGACCTCTCGTACCAAAGCAGCAGCTACTAAAACAGGGATCAGGCTGTATCTTCAATTCTACTAAACCGATTTTGATGAAACGTGCCCTATTAATTAAGTCGGAACAGTACCTTTAAGACTATAACAGTTTAATCAAAATCTACCTGCTGGTTTTTGCGTGAAGCTCGATCAAACAAATAAACAAACAAACATCGACGGATTCGATTTCAGAAGCCCTTAATTAGTCGATCTGCGTAGTTTGTTTTTAAATATCTTTAATTTTTGAAAATTTGTCATTTAACGATTTTATAATAGTATAGATAGATGAAAACATAAATATCATCATCCCAAGTTTATATTCGTCCCCAGTCCAGGGGCATGGACTTCCCCCTGTCAGGAACCTGCTTTTTCCTGCGGCTTCGCCTACAAAAATATCGGTTTTACGCTACATTGGAAATACCGAAAGAATCATAGATCAATCATAGATCGGAGATCAAGCTGTATCTTAAATTTTACTGGACCGATTTTGATGACACATGCCACAGTATTTAACTCGAAATTTTACCTTTGTAACTATTATAGTTTGATCAAAATCTACCAGCTGGTTTTTTTACGTGAAGCCCGAACAAACAAAGAAACAAACACCGACGGATTTGGTTTCAGAAGGCCTTAATTAGTCGATCTGAGAAGATTTTTTTAAATATCTGTGATTTACAATATTTGACATTTAACAATTTTATAATAGTTTAGATAAGATTATAGATAATACATAAATATAATAAGAATATATATACGTTATGTATTGACTGTTGAATGCCAACCCCTAAACATACGAACGATTTCAAGCAACCCACCCCGCAATAAGGGATGGAAATTGTCGTGATACAATCTTGATTGACGTTTGATTAATGAATACTTTCGTTTCTTTGGTTTAATTTATCGGAAAGTCTACGGGAATAAAAGTGGTTTTATTCCACCAATAATTGGATTCCGGTGACGACAGAGAAGCAATTTATATACCATATAAATATACTCATGAACATATTAAGAGAAAACTAAATAATAATGAATTTCACACTATATAATAAAAACAAATTGTTTTTTTTTTATTAAATAAACAATTATTAAATACAAGTCTTTATTTTAAAAATGTTAAACTTGAATTTAGAAGACTTGAATTTAAAAAAAATGACAATTATAACCACCAAAGCAAATTAAAAATGTATTTTTTTTTTAATTTTCCTAATGCAAGAAGCATGTTTAATACTTGGTGTTGCCTTTACTAGCTGTTATAACAGCTTGCATCCGCCGAAGGGCGCCTCTTATAAGATTTCCTCACGAATTTTTCCGTCTCCGTTGAGTACATTGGTGTCAACCATGTAAACCGTGCATAAATGAGAAATAACTCAGTGGTACGGGACCGGGATCAAACCCATGACCTTTTGATAGCAAGTCGAGTCTAGTTCCACTAGACCATATACTAAATTTACTCGACGACTAATTGGTACAGTTGCAATGACTCTGCTTTTTGTGCTAATAAGTCCTGAGTTCGAATCCTGGTAACGACAAATTTTGTGTGATGAACGCAAATGTTTTTATCTGGGTCGTAGACGTATTTTATCTATTTATGTATTGCATTTATATATGTAAGTATATATATGGTTATCCAGTACCCAAGATACAACGAATCCTAGTTTGGGACTAGATCAATGTGAGTGAAAGTATCTAGAATATTATTATTATTAATGACAGAATAATTTACGAATTCGATATAACCGTTAATAACGAAAGCCTTCACCGTTATAATGCCATCAATCATTAAGTACACCCAAATTAACGGCACTAGATCAAACAAATATAGACGGAGAAGTGCTCGTCAACCTCTGATTTATGTCCACTGCGGCGCCTGCGACGGCTGATTTTATTATAAATCATAATATTGAGCCGTAATAAAATACATTTATTAATTGAGGAGTAAAAGAAACATTATAAGGAGCATATTAATGATCGCAACAGAGAAGTTCGAGTGTTAGTGATATAGTACTTAGATTAATTTTATTATTTTAATTAGTTTTTGCGCGTGGCTCCGCCCGTGTGAATTTTGGTTTTCCGCTACTTGGAAAATCACGAAACAATAATAGATTTATATAAAAAAACTTATAAACCACTTTTAGTAGAGCTCTCGTACCTCGACAGCGGCTACTAAAACAGGGATCAAGCTGTATTTTCTATTCTATTGGAACGAGTTCGATGAAACATATCGCAGTATTTCAGTTAAAATAGTATCTTTAAGACTAGTCGGAATAGTTTGAACTCAATCTACAGATTTTTGCATGAAGCTCGAACAAACATCGACCGATCTGGTTTCAGAGGTTTCAGAAGTCCTTCATTAGTCGATTTAAGTAGTTTTTTTTTAGTTTTTTTGTGATTTACAAATTTGACATTAATAGTTTATAATAGTATAGGTACATAATGTAGACACGGACCATATCATAGGATATATAAAAGGAGTTTTCGATCTAGAATTATTCCGACTTTTGTTATTCTGCGTCATGGTCTGGTGCTTTTGCAGAGCATGCTGCTGTAGGGTGGTTTGAGATGACTTGTTACCATCTTACGTCATCCCCGTAAGCCCCCACAATCCCTGCTAACGAGCAGTATTGTTGAGATATCAACCGGAACCCACTGTTACATGAAAACTGACATGTTGTTACATGAATTACGAAATACTGAGAAACCACAGTGTTGCTAGCGTGCCAACCGAGGAAAGAACCTGAGACCTTTTGGTCTTGGATTTAGTGTAAGGCCTTATTTACTAAGTTATCATGCTCCCAAAGAATATATAAAAGTTATTCTTGCATAGTTTTATATATAAATATCATCATCATATCACCTCCAGACTTGCACTGCTCTGCACTCCAATGATCGCCACACCGAGCGGCTATGAGCCGCCTGCATTCACCGACTTCCCGCGACTTTAATTACTTTGTGGCGTCTCGGTCTTGGCCGCACACACTCTCTTTTAAATTTCGAGCGTCGTTGCTAGGTTACTAACAAAGGAAGAATCAGGTGGGCTACGGTGCGAAAATTCCACAGGCATGTATACATTATAATATTTTATATTTGTAAATCAATATTTTATGTGGAGATAAACAGGAGTCAGTCGAGTTTGTTTTTATTTATACAACACGCGCATCCTTCCCCCACAAGTTCATTGGTCCACCTAGTAGTTGATGCACACCACGCTTTCTGGTTCGTGGTCACCACTCCAATATTTTTGAGGGCCCAACATCCATTGGTTTTGGGAGCTACGTGTATTTGTACGCTCACTAACGCTTCAGCTTCGCAATTCTTTGAACCACATCGGTAACCGGTTTTCCTGCAGTTTTTATTTCGCACAAGAAAAAATTTTAAAAGTAAGCGAGCTATAGGACGCCATTGCTAGCGAGCAATGGCGTCCTATTACTTATTTACTTTTAAAACTTACGGTTACCCAGCGGGGTAACCGTAAGTTTTCTTATTAGACCCATGATTAACGCTAAATAACGTAGTACGCAGATTAAATACTCTTTGGCATATAGTACGATCCTGACACACCTTTCTCACCTCATCCACATTCATACATCTTTTCATTCATTTTCGTTGATTAAAGGTGCTACTAACTTGACCTTTTTGAAACAAATCGTTGATTTGATGAAAGTAGGTTTTTCAAAAAAATATCAAAATTAATTACATATAATATTTATAAATAATTTTTATATGTTGTGTGGTACTAGCATAATAATACCGCTCCATATCTTCTGGACGCTGTGAGAACCAGTTAAGGCATGTATAAGACCAACGTAAAGTGGGATCTGAAGGCGTTGAAGGGGACAACTCACCGCCCGACCAGCGAGAAAAAGAAGGAGATAATAGTCGCATCGTCTGTCTACAAGAAGAAGGGTAAACTCAATAGTTCTCCCAGGAGACGAGGACTAGTCCAAAGCCTGCCGAAGCTGTGGCAGAATGCTCACGTGATCACACGACCACACCAAAATGGGCTAAAGAAGATCACCCGACGGGCTTAGTAGGTGCAAGCCTCACATAACCTCTCTGAGGTATGCAGCAGGCACTTCCCCCTGGTTAAAAAATGTACCAGGATAGTAAGCATTAGTATTATCCTGTTATTCATTTAAAATCTACTGCAATCTCTAAAATGTATGCCAATCATGAAGATTATTCGAAATATCTCTTTTTCCAGGTTCATGTCCAGCTGTGAACTTTCGCGGCCCGATGATGATAATGAAATAAAAAAAAACATTGCGACACATACAAGTGTAAGTATTAAAATCTTCGTGTAACGATGTCATTAAAATTTATAACAAAACATTTGCGTTATAGCAAGAGATATTTCGTTAGAAGTATGAAAACTTTTCCATTGTTTCATTTTAAAGAAAGTTAAAAAAAGACTTGGCTGAATTAGAAGAGATCTGTGAACTATGTGCCCCGCCGTACCACTGCTACTTCAGTCTTGAAATTTTTTGAGTTATATCGGTGACTCTGGTTTTGCTACGGATTTCATTATTAAGGATCTTGTCTCTCAGGTAAATACCGAACTAGTTGCGTGCGAGATGTGGAGCGCGCTGACGTGGATTTGATTATACGTACCATTTATCACGGCGCCGAGGGA
>WUAW01022899.1:0-10232 GCA_017165845.1 Thaumetopoea pityocampa
TATATATATATATATATATATTATTGTACATACGTTATTCATATAAATATATAATGGATATATTTATGGCGTTAAGGTGGCAGTAGATAGTGTTCATGACCAACATAAAATATAAATATACGAGTATGTTATAATAGTAATGAAAATCAAAAAATAAGCAATATGACGGACTACTTGGTTGAACTACGTATATACCAACTATAAGTACACAAATAAAATTATGATTCAGTCAGCGTCTATGTAAATTATGATAACTTTTCTCACATCAAAGAGTGTAAATTGGCACGCCACTGAAAAACGACTAGGAATTTGTCGATACAATGCACGGTCAGCGTATTGACAGAGCATCATTGGCACCGGCTCATGCAAACATAACGCTTGCGACAGCCAGGTGGGGTCAAAGGGAGATAATTCGGGAGGCTGCGGACGCCACCGGGAGACGGCGCTGACAGTCTTAGACGAACGATCATCCGCTCCACACGTATCTTCAAACCCAGTTAGGTCTGTGCAGTGACGTGACCAGTGAAGTTTGATCATAAGTGCCGATAATAACAGTGGTTTTTGATCGCAGAGAATCCTTTTGCGAGATGTGGGATGATGTAGAAGAGGAATCCCCGGCACCAGCAGCGCCTGCTGAAGAGCCAGCAGCGCCACAGGCCGCTGAAAATGCACCCTCCGACAACGCGGCCAAGGCTGAAGCTGAGACCCCGGCTCCCGCGAATCCAACCGAAGAACCGGAGGCTAAAAAGCTCGTCTTTAAACACTGGATAAGGTGAACTATCAAATTTAATTTCCTAGACATATGAATACGCCACATAAGACAACAATAACATATGTAACTACACTTTCGTATCCATACTAATAAAAGTGTCTGTTAGTTAGTAGTTATAAATGTTATATCAAGAATGAGTCATCGTCATAAAGTTATTGCAGATAAAACTTCAGGTTTCGTCTATTGCAGTATTGAATAAAATTAGCTCTACACCTGAGAACATAAAACACGATTGAAATAGCACATCAAGGTCTAACGTCAGTCGGTCTGATGTAAAGCTATAACAGACTTATCCATATGTAAACAACTCACATTGCAGGCCGAAATTTCTCCAATACGGCTACCTATACGACTACCAGTACAATTACTACGATGACATCATCAAGTATATGGATAGACGGAACAATGGGCTGCCAGCAGAGAGGCCGCGGGCGCAGACCTGGGGCGAGCGCGCCCTTAGGACGTATCTCTCTAAGGCTACTTCGAGCTACAGCAGCAGCAAGAAACAGGACGCTATGCTACTCCGTCATATTTCGACCGGCGCGAGGTTCCACCGCTACCACAGCAAATCCCTCATCTCGAGGAAGTATTCCCGACTCGGATTTAACACCGTATCCATCTAGCTTCGCTCTAACTCCTTCGCTTGTACTCGCTTAGCGGATCCGACCCCGTGCGCCGGCGTGAACTTTATGTGCATTTTACAGGATTTCGTTGGTGTGATCCAGCACAGACAGTTGCCTCGGCGGTGAACGTAGCGTAACGGTGATTGGAAGCCGTCCGCATTATTCCTATTTTAATATCTGTCTTGATTGGGTAAGATAATAAAACTTTAAGTTCATTAGTGGTTTTATTTGCTTGCGTAAACCCTACATGCAATATATAGATAAAACCATAGTGGTTATTTAACATAGATTCAAATATTTTCAATTTAGCTAAAATATAATACTATAAATAATAAAATATTTTTTTAATAGAAAATGCAAAGCGACAGTACTTATCATGAAAACAGCTGAGCGATTTATGTAACTTTCAATAGTAGACTTTTGAAGTATACCTATAACAAAATCTATATTGAATTAAATCAAATAAATTATGTTACAAAAAAAGGGTTATTTGAAAAGGGTTCTTTGTTATAATGAATCAACTGCTATATTATTTTGTGTGTATATTTTTACATACATATGTATATTTATTTATATTAGAGTGATAAAAGTAGGTTGTAGTTTATGAAGGAACCGCGTATATACATACAATGTACATACATATGTATGTAGAGAAACAGCGTATGTACCTTCTTTTTTGAAGTCGGTAAATAAATGATAAAATTACAGCTACTTAAAATGAGCAGTGAAATCAAATCATGTACATAGAGATATTCACTAATTATTATATTAAATATTACTTACATACATAGTTGGTCCCTTAATGAATTGGCCTAACTATGAAGAAACGAAGAAATTGAAACAATGCCAATTTTATTTTTCAACATAATCTCCACTAGTACTGATACAATTCTCACATCTGTGAACCAACATCTTTAGGTCTTTATAAAAGTAAGCACCTTTGTCTTAAAAATGACTGAAGACGACCGCCTGCAACTCTTCGTCGCTTGAAAATTTTCTTCCCCTTAAGACCCGCTTTAAATTTGGAAATAAATAATAATCGGATGGGGCCATGTCAGGACTATAAGGCGGATGTTCCAATTCCGTGAACCCGCATTAATGAACTGCATCCTTCGTTACACCAGCAGTGTGAACTGGGGCGTTGTCGTGAAGCAACAGGACGCCTTTAGACAGCCTGCCTCTGCGCTTCTCCTTTATTATGTCTCGCAATTTATATATTAATGAAGCATAATATTCGCCGTTTACGTCTGTATTGCGTTCTTTAAAATCCAACATCAAAACACCTTGGAAATCCCAAAAAAATGTGCACATGAGTTTTTTGGTGGATTGTTGCACCTTTGCCTTTCTGAGTGGCTTTTCACCCGTATAACGCTATTCCATTGACTCGCGCTTGCTTTCTGGATCATAATACAAGACCATAGTCATCACCAATCACTAATTGCTCGGTCGCATTCTTTGGGGTTTCTTCACAAAGATCCAAAAACTAGGAAGCGCAGCGCACTCCCTCCTGTCTCTTAACAGCTGAAAGAAGTTTCGGAACCCAACTTGCACTGACTTTTTTCATATGAAGATATTCACAGATTGCACGATAGACGGTAATTTTAGAGAGCCCATGTCTAGCTGCAATTTCTCTAATCATCAAATGGCGATCACTTAAAACCTCCTCTTCGATTAGAGCAATAGTTTCAGGAGAGAACACTTCCACGGGTCGACCGTCATGGCCGATGTCTTCGACGGTTTCTCTCCCGAGGCGAAACTTTTTCATCCAATTTTATATAATAAGAGGGGGCAGACTCCTTAAATACACCATCTAATAGTTCTTTTATTTTGGGGGGAAGCCTTCATTTAATTATGACGCTTCGGTACTCGATTATCGACATTTTGAAGAAATACGCGACTCTTGTTGTTCAAACCACTGCTAAACTGAGACTACGCTTTTCATGTCGATACGTGTTCGTATATAAATTACACGATAATTGTACTATTCGACGCAACATAACATGTATCGACAAGTCGTGTAGAACTACATCAGGCCAGTTCATTATGGGACCAACTACGTACATGTTCGTTAACAATAAAACGCTTTTCTTAAGATAAATTCAACAAAAGACCATTTAAAACTACACATATTATCTGTTCGTATTTTTCTAAAAATATACCTTATGACAAGATTCAGATACACGCTGTAATTTAAATAATCTACGAGTATGGTGACGTAAAGACTTAAAAGCTCTTAAGTGTGTTTACCTATATATCACGGTACCCGCTCGACAGGCGTGAGTAGTGAAGTGCGTATGTACACCGCAGAAACATTAATCACGTCTTTTAACTATACACTTTAATATTACAAGAAAGAATAATCCACCGTCTATCTGTCAGACGACTAATAATGCCTGTTTGATCAATAGCCAGATAAATGGATCCTATTAACATCGCTCAGGACAATAAATCTACGTAACACTTATAATAAATGTGATTTGTGGATGATTAATTAAAAATATTTATGAACAATATATAGAAGAACGACATACACAAACATACACACACACACACAAACACAGTGTATGTTGTTCTCTATATTGTACATAAATATTTTTAATTAATCATCCACAAATCACATTACACATTAGATAACCACCACCTCAACGGCCATCAGTAACGCGAGTTATCTGCCCCGCCCACTGCCACTACAGTTTTGCAATCATTTGGGCTATATCAGTGCATGTGTCCAATGCCATGACATGTCATCTCGGTAATAGGTAAATAGGTATGTTTGGACAGCGGGTGTTGCTTAAATCGCAGGAGAACTGCTGCTCATTATCCTGATGCATTCTTTAGCTGGTTCTAATAGCATCCATGAGGAGAGCGACGCTATTATCGTATTAGACCGACACAACACAGCGAGTTTTGTGTTTGTTAATAATACATATTATATTCATTAGAAATCTGATATTTACAAAGCATTGTCTAATTACTTCCTAGCTACGAAACATTAATAAGAATAAATATAGATTAAAGAACATTTGAGAAAACTGACTTTTACAAATGTATGCGAAATGGATTTTAAAATAAGACATTTCAATGTCACAATCGCGTGACACACAGCATCAGCTAAGAGTTCACATGAATTTTCAATGTCGAGACATCTAAAATAACTTATGTTTGACAGTTCAGTGAATGTAATCAGTTGGGTGTAGGCCAGAACATTGGGCTACCTAGCAGGTAAAACAGGCAATCGGCCAAATTGAACATAATTAAATGTTACAATGACCAAGAGAGCCCAGACATCGATTAGGTATTCTGTATTCAAAAATAGATGCTCAATATGTCACCTCGGGTTGCAATGCTCATTACTTCGTTACATTACTTGGTAAATTTATTTCTATACTACTATAAAATTGTTAAATATCAATTTTTCAAAAATCAAAAACACTTAAAAACAAATCACTCAGATCGACTAATAACGGGCTTCTGAAACCAAATCCATCGACGTTTGTTTGTTTGTGTATTTGTTATTTACGCAAAAACCAGCGAGAAGATTTTGGTCAAACCATTACAATCTTAAAGGTAGTATTCCAACTTAAATACTACGGCATGTTTCGTCAAAATCGGTCCAGTAGAATTGAAGATACAGCTTGGTCCCTGTTTTAGTAGCCGCCGTTAAGGTAACAGAGGTCAAGTTAATGTGGTTCTAAGGCTTTTTATATAAATCTATTATTGTTTCAGGATTTCCCATGTAGTGAAAAACCGACATTCACACGGCCGGAGCCACAGGCAAAAGCTTGTTGTGTTATAAGTTATATATTGTTACTTAATTTTGGTTCCAAATTCCAATAAAATTATTAAGATACATGAAATCACGCCTTTTTCCCTGGCTATCATGCGGACAATCAAATCAATCTTCCACGTGACAGGCGAGAATACTGATCACTATACTACCGAAGAATTGGAGTAAGCAGAGAACACTTCTTTCCACTTGCTACGAGCAAAGTTTCGTCCCCGCGAGACTCCAGACATTTTTATAAGGTTTTGAACCTTATAAAAGTGTTAAACTACCTCATTGCGTCCCCACGATAAGCAAAGTTAAAACAGGCCGACCCAAATAGAGCTTCACATGCTTGCGTAAGGCTAGCCATTACCTTGGGTCTAACAATTCAGCCATCGGCGCGGCAGCTACTGGCTAAGTGGAGAGGAAAGGAAAGGGGGTGAGGTAGGAAAGGTGTATTGAGTAAAGAATATGAAATTTGGGAAGAGGACTATAGGATAAAGGTACTACTATCTCGAAAGGAGTAGGAAGAGACAGTAGTAGCTTGGTGGGCTGGAGTCATTTACCTGTATACTTGTCTATTTTCTGGACATGCCATGACATGCCATTAATCTTTTAGATTAAAAACTCCCGGAACTATTATTAAGATTTAAGATCAAAGAACCAAACATTGACGCATACACAGACATCAAATAAATACAGCATTAAGAAAGAGTAAAATAATTAATGGACAGAAATTTTTAGTAAACCGAGCAAGTACGAAGTAAACTTATTGCGAGCGGCATGTCGCTCATTAGAATATATTGTATGACTGTCTGTCTACATTTCAACACTCACTTGTGTGACACGCGACTTACTCGCAAGCGCGGCGGAAAAGCAACGGAAGTGTTCACCTAACGTGCTACATATGTTCCAAAAGATAGTTATGAATTTGTACGCACCGTATAAATATCTTACTGGGTGAACTGATAACAGTAACTGATGAGCAGTCGATGGATGAAAGCGGCTCACAGACGTACGCTGTGATAATCATTAGTGAGCATAAATATATGTATATTCAGCAGTGAACTTCTGTGAGCTGATATTATGATTATAATGAACGCTCGCCGCATATTAATTCTGTTGTCTAATTTGTTTCGCGAAAAATAAATCCCGGTATCCAAATTCATAATAGAAAAATTGCGTCTGTATGTAATAGTTCTTTTATTCTTAGAGATTCTATGACTAATATAATTGTATATTCTACTAGTATTCACATTGTCATAAACACACGTTTGTGAGTTTTTCATAGAAAAAGATGGACAAATAATTTCAGTTAAAATGGTCAATCCATTTATAAATGACCGTATAATATGATTGGTCTGGAAAATGATTCCATTTCAATAATCGCTCATTCGTACGTTGTTCATTCTGCGATAATACACGTCTCTACACGCTTTCATGGTTAAATTTATTATATTATTATTTTATTTCGCAATGGAGTGCAGAAACTCGTCGATAGATATGTACTAGGTCAAGTAACGTCAGCACAATCAGACATATAATGAGTGATCATTGGTAAATAAACTTAATACTTATGCATAAAATAAAAAGTTTATTTATAAAGTATCTTGCTTCAAATAATCATGTGTACAACGGTAGACTTTCTTGGTGCGGATAATGCCTAACTTATACCTTTTCTCGAGGGCACGATGCAACGGTTGTATGTGGAATGCATCTACAAAAAACCAAACACGTTATTCTGAAACCCGTTGTGCCGGCCGTAGGAGCCATGTGAGTTTACGTCCACGAAACGTGCCGACTTGGGTCTGCTTACCTTCCCAACCTCTACTCTGTAGGGACACGCCGAACGCCGCGCACCACCTTCACCCGGGCCTACTTCTATTGGGTAATTGTTTGTCCTAGGGCGCTTGCTGATCCGTGTAGGCTCTCCGTCTGGCCAACTCCACCGGAATAGATTAAAAGAGCATCCTCCCACTACTTTTCGAAAAAATACTTATTCTACGATTATGATGACCACAACGCTGAAATTTCTGTAAATATACCTACCTAAAATACCAACTTTATTATATACTACAAATATATGTATTAATACAATTAAAATAATATCCTATTCTCAGTGCCGTGTGGTGACGGCTTTACCTGCCGTGTGGTCACGGCTTTAGAATACCATTGTCACCACCCCCTCACTTCCCTGGGAGTCGTAAGAGTCGACTAAGGGACAAATGCAAAACATGCATCAGTGCAAGAGAAGGAAAACTCGAAATGAAAACCTCTGCCAACTCGTCCAGCCAGCGTGGTATCAGTAGGCTATAAAACATCCAAGGTTTACACACCAGAAAACCAGGCCCCTAGTCCACGGAGGCCCCGCTATTTCTGGTTACGATAGCGAACACGGAAGCGGCGGGACAGGGGGTGCTAAGAATCTCCGTAAGAGATCCGGCTACCACCCCCAAAGATGATAACAAATGGCCCTGGTAACACACAACGTGCGCACATTGAGGTTGGACGAGAAGCTAGTTGAGCTGGAAGAAGAGGTGAACAAGTTGCGCCGGGACGTTATTGGTCTATCGGAGATCCGAAGATAGGGAGAGGATACGATAACCTTACAGTCCGGCCACTTGTTCTACTACCGGGTGGGAGAACAGAAGTTCCTAGGTGGCGTTGGGTTTATCGTCCACAAGACTCTCATTAACAATATTGTGTCCATCGGAAGTGTGTTGAGTAGGGCAGCGTGCCTCATACTCAGAGTATCCAAGCGGTATTCGCTGAAGGTCATACAGCTATACGCCCCAACTACGACGCACACAGATGTTGAGGTGGAAGCTATGTATGAGGACATTAGTAGGGCCATACATAGCTCCAAGACACACTTTACTGTTGTCATGGAAGACTTCTACGCAAAGCTGTACTCTAGAAGCGATGATGAGTTGAGAGTGGGGCAATTTGGGTATGGGCAGCAGAACGCCAGAGGACAGAGGCTGGCCGACTTTCTGGAGAAAAAAGGACTCTTTATGATGAATTCTTTCTTCTAGAAGCCGCCTCACAGGAAATGGACCTGGATGAGCCCCAAGGGCTCAAAAAACGAGATGGATTTCATTATGAGCACCAAAAGACAGCTATTCAATGATGTCACTGTGATCCACGGGATTAAAACCAACTTCAGCCCGTTTATGGCATATTGCGTATGCATCGTCTTTGAGCATGGCTTCCCGTCTCTCCACAAGAGCCTCCAAATTATACAATTCGAATTCTTCGTAAAACTGTAGGTGCACCTTGTTTTCTGCTTAATATCGATCATTATTCAGACCTTCAACTCCCCATGATCGGGAAATATTTCCGCGAAGTATTCAAAAAGAACTTCAAATGAGCTCTTGAAAATTTGAATTCGCCTGTAGTGGCCGCGGCCGCCTACGAACCGAAGGTCTGTTAATCTCACGTTAGCGCCGCTCTCAGTATATCTTGAGTGAACACGACAACGCGATCACCTCGCTCTACTTGGCACAAGCCAAAATAATGATCAAACAGTCAGACACCGATACCATCAGTGTGGTCAAAGAAATCTCCATCCCACCCCATGTTCCGCCTCTATTAGGTGGAGTACTGTACCTAAAACTCCCTTCCATGACCACCCAAGCTAAGGCTCGTGTCATTCTCGATGTACCCTTGTGCTTGTTAATCACTTAAAATAAGTCTAGTACACCCTGCACTCGGCATCTTGTCCAGTGACATTTTAAAAGCCACCTGCTGCCAATAATATTCCTCATTTCCAAAATAATATTTCAGAGAACTTATGTCTTAAGATAATGATACGTTCCACAAACTACTATGGTTTTACTTGCGGTTCCAGCTTCTTATTTTTCTCAACCGTAGACCTGATAAAAAAAATCTGCAAATTACCTATTTGCCTTTTCAGGCGGGCGTTTTCAAACTGCAGCCGGCGCGACGTACCTTATCCGAAACAGTGCAATAAAAAAGCTCTTCTCTCACCTCTACGATGGAATTTGCCACCAACTTCAGGGTCTTCTGTATTGTACCCTTCAAACTCTTCAATATCTTAACCACTTCTCTTTTGTTCGATTGTGATTCTGCTAAAATTATTGGTGATGAAAAAAGAAAAGCCCTTTAAAAAGAACGCTTTAAATAATAAGCACTATGTTTAAATTATTTTCAATATTAAGTTATTTTTCGTACCACTAGTTAAATCCCCATCCTAAACTAGCTTAGCTTCGGGTTAATTGTTAGCTTTGAATGTAATAAGTACGGTGGAATATCTTCAGGTCAGGCAGTACTTAATTTGTTAGCTTCTCCGGCAAAATTAAGTATACGGTAAATTAATTAACTATACGTGTAAGCAACTGCTGCCTCCCGAGCTATTACCGTCTCTTCTTACTCCTTCCGAGATAGTATAAAAGTATCCAATATCCTTTTCCCAAATTACAAATACCTTGCTCAATATACCTTTCCTACCTCACCCTTTTTCCTTTCCTTTTTGTGGGAACGCAATGAGGAACTTTGATACTTTTTAAACTTATAAAACAGCGGCATCGTGGTTAGCCACCCGACACGTCTCGTTTCCCGCGGGGGCGAAATGAGGGCCACGATTAACAACTTTGCTAGATTAAATGATCATACCAAGTGGAAAGAAGTGGTCTCTGCCAACCCCAAATCCTCGGTAGTATAGTGGTTAGTATACTCGCCTGTCACACGGAAGACCAGGGTTTGATTCCCCGCCGGAGATCCAGTGAAAAAGGCGTGACTATATGTATGTATGAATAGACTCTACTATAATACTTATATCAACGGCATCAGTAGATGTAGACAGAAATACTTGCAGGAAGCCAACATAATATACTCATTAACTTAATAAAGAGGCAAATTATGCCAGGAATTAACAACTTAGGACTTAATTAATAGCCCGGTGAATGTCCTAAAGAAAAGTATTACTCGGGCAAAGTAAAGTTATAACGGTTTACTGGTACTTCATATGGATTCATCTACTTTACACTTGGCGCAACACTCTTCGTGAAAAGAACCTTTGAACGTGCTCGATACTGATGAAACCTATCAA
>WUAW01022917.1:10663-20825 GCA_017165845.1 Thaumetopoea pityocampa
CGCCATTTCAAGTCCAATGGCTACCTGCCCACCAATTAGAGTGAGATTAGCGGCGGCACGAGATATCCAAGTCTAATACACTATAGAGATTGCGTCTTAATTGTTTCACACTACTAAAACTGGTTCTCAAAAATATATATTTCTTTCTCTGTCATTCTGAGAGGACACCCTAGTCCAGCGGTGGGACAGTAGATGGTCTGATGATAAAGAATATATGTTTATAACAGTAGAAATTTCTGCTTTTGTGTAATTCTTACAACTGTCAAAAGTAAATAGTACTTTTAAAATAACGCTTCACTTGACCCCATTTTGCGTTTTGTAGACAGAACAAAAATCTATGCCGCTAAAAATTATCTGTTGATCCACTTGTGTGTTTCATCATCCTCAGTCTATATTCATCCCCACTACAGGGGCACGGACCTTCCCTCATCAAATAAGAGGTAAGTTCGTAGTCTATCACACTGGCCGAGTACGAATTGACAGATTTGACACACACATGCTTCCATGTAGGTTTCCTCACGAAGTTTTCCTTCTCTGTTTAGTACATTAATGTCTACAACGTACACCGTGCATAAATAAGAAATAACTCAGTAGTACAAAACTACCAATGTATAATATAAAACAATTTATTGTTTAATTCAAAATACACGTCTCGTTGCCCACGGGGGCGAACTGTAGGCTGCGAATATCCACTTTGTTATATTGGACGATCGTAGCAGGTGGAAGGAAGTGGTCTCTGCTTATCCCAATGGGAAAGAGGCGTGTCTGTATGTATGTAGTATATACAGTGGTCTCTGCCTACCGTTATGGGATATTGGCGTGAGTGTATGTATGTACAAAATTAATATTAGATATTCTCTTAACAGTACATTAATTTAGGTAACATATTTATTAATATGAAGTATTTGTGATAGAAACTAAATGAATGTTGATCCGAATATTAGGTCGTGTGTACACTCGTCCCACAGACCACTCGACCGACTGCTAATTAACGCTGGATTACCGAACCAACCCGTTCACCTCTACTTAGTGTTTACAGCTGGCCACCAAGACAAAGGAAATAATGTGCCGAACAATACCTCTAATTAACTGTGAACAGTTTCTCTTCCGGCCGTTATTGTACGATACATTAATAAGTGTACTGATGGCATACCTATTGTGTATATCCGCAAGGCTATCACCTCTAATAGACAGGGGTAATATTTATATATTTATATACCTATTCATCAGTATAATATATAAGTATATTACTAAATAAATTGAACTTATTTGATTTATTAGCAAGTGTATCATTTATAGTTTGCCTGTCTCTTCGAACGTATTTAATTTCGTTAGCCCGTATTTTTGAGCCCCCGGCTATTGGGCTAGCTCTCTCTTGTTCTAGCATTATCCTGACTTTTGTATCAGACAGTGCTATATTTTTGGAGGGGATGCGGCTGTAGAGCGATGACCGATTGTGATATAACGTCACCTCTATAAGTCTCCACGATTCCTGCTAACAATCAGTGTTACTGAGACACCAACTGGGACTAGTTTTACGTGGCTTCCGAAACAGTCCGGCGTACTCATGTTAATTTTAGCGTGCGTTCATGGTAATGGAACAAATTCATCATCCAAAACTGAAAAAAAAATAAAAAGCAAATAAATTAAAGAACTCACACTACAATGCGCGCGTAGTATATATGATACTTGTTGGCGATCGGACTGACTGTATCCGGCTCACGGTGGTGAAGCAGGAGCGCGAGGGGCGGGCACAGGTGCGCCTGCGCCGATGTTCATCTTATTGTTTACGTTGGCCCAAATCACAAAGTTGCGGCGAGTTGCCACAGTGTATTAGCATGATAATTTTGCAAGTGAAGATGCGAATTTCATCTAATATTATAATTTAATCCGTCTGTTGATTAAAATTTTTGTTTGTCCTATGTCTATTTCAGTATGACAGATGTCGCCAACTTCTCAATATCAAACCTTTTGAAGTAATTTTTTTAATAAATTCTCTAGGCTTAATAAATCTAAAATGCCACGGTTAGGCATTACGCGTGTACAGTACGTCACGATCAGAGGTTTCAACGATACATCTGCTCCGTAAAATACGTTGTAACGAATTTGATCGATGGAACCTCTCAGTCCTGTCGTATCTTAAAACAATTCACTTCTTACGCGTGTACTATCGTGTACACGCATCCGTATTTTTTACATGTAAAAAATACGGATGCGTGTACACGATAGTTAAAATTTTAGATAACTCATGAGTTATCTAAAATTTTAACGATATTGTAACTCTTAAAATAATAATAACAAACATGAAACGTGATTACAGAGCAACCACATTGGATCTAGTTGTTTATTCTCGCAACGTCTGCTACCAACCCGCAAATAACAGAAAGAGCAACTCCTCAGGGCATCCCTTTAGCTTTTCAATTTCCCTTTCGGAATTATTCGTGCTAATCGAACGCGACCGGCGGGTCGGGGACGCGATGATTCATTCATGAGGCTAATGTCGATATTTCACTTAAATAACGATATAACGACTACTATTGTGGGCACCAGTTATTATTGGTGTTATTTTGGTGTTTGTGAAAATATTTATACAGGTTATCGACTTTTCATATTTTATCGGCTGTTACGAAAACAGCCGGTTAACTATCACGATATTAATGTAAGCAAGCATATTTACGATGACAAGTTTATATTAGAGAATGACAAAATATTTTTTGTTTGTTATCTGAGATGTGTATGTCTCTTTGTCTTCTGCCTATTAGTGTCTCCTCTTGATCAATCGATAGCTTATCCGACAGATTGGAAATGATCATCATCATGAAAGCTCTTGTAAGTCCACAGCTGGACATCGCCTTATTTTTAAAAAGCATATCACGTGATATGGTATAATCTCTACGCTTTACAGGAGTTTTGGAAAGCGCAGTATATTTTGATTGAATAACAAAATTGAATACTGCTGCCCATTAACCTGGTACATCCCTTAGCTAGTTCTCACAGCATCTACAGGAAAAATTTAAAAATTGAAAAAAATTGTTCTTAATGTTAACACACAGTACGCACAATGTAACATTTCATTAGCCGCTCATTAAGCACAGCGCGCAAACAATGCGCACAGAAGATATTTTATAACAATAACACGATGGGAAGGCGGTGCGGTGCGGTGCCTCACTCCCCAGTAAACTATACAAAATGATGAGGCGCTAGTGTGGCGAGTATTGTCGCGCATTAATGAGGCGGCCGGCCGGGCGCCGCGCCGCGCCGCGCGGAAGAGGAAAATTAAACTCCTGAGCCCCCGGCGCGCGCTCATTACACCACACCCGATTACTCGCGCTGTTTGTGAAAACAGATAGAGCAGCGAAAGGGCCGTGTGGAAACATCGGAATTAGAAACTGTGATAATTAGTGCACGACCAGAATAAATACGAGACTTTTATGTATATACTTTGTATTGTGCAATGGTTTAAATATACATAGATACACTCACGCCGATATCCCATAAGGGTAGGCAGAGACCACTTCTTTCCATCTGCTATGATCGTTCAATGTAGTGGAGTGGCTATCCGCAGCCCATATTTCACCCCCGCGGACAACGAGACGTGTCGGGTGGCGAACCACGACGCTGCCATTTTATAATATTAAAAATGCTAAAGTTCTTCATTGCATTCCTGCGGCTTAATGAAGAGGAAAGGAAAAAGGATGAGGTAGAAAAGGTGTATTGAGCAAGGAATATGGAATTTTGGAATATGATTATAGGATATAGGATACTACTGTCTCGGAAGGAGTAGGAAGAGATAGTAGTAGCTCGGGAGGCCGGGGTTGCTTACCCGTGTACTTAAGTCTGTTTGCCGGTTAAGCTAAAAGACTAAGTACTCTCTTAACTATAGAATATTCTTTATTGTATGGTAATAGGTATAAAAAAGTACACTGGTGGTCTAGTGGAGCAAGACGCAACGGGGTCACTTAACCGTATACTTAAGTCTATTTGCCGGACACTCTAAAAGACTAAGTACTCCCTGACCTAATATGGTTTAAATATATATGTAAGTTAAAATGGTTATAGAGTAGGGATCGGCAACGTTATTTGGTCGTAGGTCAAAATCTACCAAAATGTGAGCATTAAAGAGACGTTTATATTAGAAATATTTTCATATTTTCCAAATCTTTTTGATTTTTATAAGTACTTTATTTAGTGATTACTATTTAGTATTAGTAAATACTTTATTTTCGAATTTGGTCACTTTAAATTATCAAATGGGTCATTCGGTGACATGCGGGTTATAAGCTGCCGACTCCTGTTACAGTCAAATGTGTTTTTGACATCTGGCATGGACCCTAGTAGATCACATATACTCCCAGGGATACATAACGTTAAACATCAATAGTTGACTTCATCATCATCATCATCATTTCAGCCCATAGCTATCCACTGCTGAACATAGGCCTCTCCAATCGAATCCCCGCGCGCCCGGTCCATGGCCACCTGCATCCAGCGAGACCCAGCGATCCTCACCAGGTCGTCGGTCCATCTCGTAGGTGGCCATCCCACACTGCGCTTGCTAGTACGTGGTCTCCATTCAAGGACTTTTTGCCCCATCGGCCATTTATCTTCGCGCTATGTGACCTGCCTATTGCCACTTCAGCTTGCTTACCCTACGGGCTATGTCAGCGACTTTGGTTCTTCTACGGATCTCCTCATTTCTGACTCGATCTCTTTCTGATAGTTGACTTCCATATTGTGTATTTGCTACGCTTTTAAATGAGTCCTGGAGGTCTTGACACAAGCCCACGTCTTGTATCAGTGTATTACAAATATTAGCTCGCCTGTAAAACCACTGATTTATATTTATACGTTATTTTATTATTATACGTTATTTTAACGAGAGAGGTGTGTCAGGATCGTAGTATGTGGCAAAAAAAACAAAAACAAATCCCATAAGGGTAGGCAGTATGTATGTATGTATGTACGTTATTTTAATTACCAATTGAAATCTAAATCCGCAACTCTGACCTCGAAGTTATAAAACTCTGACAGGCCTTCGGGTACAAACTAAACTTACTTGGCCATGCTGCAACAATCCTTGAGTAAGGTATATTCTGGACTTTTGAAAAGTTCGTTGCCATTCACGCGATATCGCGTGGTATATATATATAGTACATTAAATCCTACTTATTTAATAATAAAAGTATATAGATAATATACTAACGTATTTTGGGTACAATAAAAATTTAATTAAAAAAATTACTTTGTCCAATCACAGGAAACTCAAATTTTCAGCTTGGCAATGAACCTATTAAAAAACGGGTTAAATCGGTTTTTGATGCATAATCGTCAATACCAAAATTAATCAAAATATTAAAGTTGCTATCAGGATGACTGGTAGCTGTATAGGTGCGGGGAAGGTTGTACATAAGTAAATTATTTATTGCTAATAGTTCCTGTATTGGCAATGACTATTTATTATCAGTACTTCTCGGCGAAACTTATTGATTCAACAATGAAACTTAAGATTGTATTGATATTTATAACCATCAGTCCGTGGAAGTTTACTCCTGAATAGTTTTTTTTCTAAAAAGAAGTTATTTACTATAATCTCCACAGTTTCCAAGTGTCTTGTTAGACCGCAGTAGATTTTGATTGAATAACAGGATAACGGGCTAATGCCGGTTCTCACGCATCCGTAGGAACAGATGATTATACCTGTAATATTAAATTGATGATTCTCACTTAGAATTATGGTGACATATTCATGAACAGTATTTTATAAATATTCCTGGTAAAAATTATGTTTTGTATCTTTTTTTATAGTAATTTTACACGTAATATGATTGAGTTATGCACACTTATTTATAATCAAATTCTTCTATTTTCTTCTCTTCTACTTCATTTCATTCTATTCTAACAAATACCCACTTACTTCGGTGTGTCGCATAATGAACGGAATGATATCATTTTTTCACACGAACTTAGCAATTAATTATTATAGATATTTTTGTCGACAAATCACTGTCATGTTAGAAATTTAGCATTATTTAATGTAGAAATATCTACAAATATCCAAACAACGCAAATATTCACTCAATATCAATAATTACTATAAGAGGTTTCAATTTGTAATCAGTGGTCTGTTTGTTCGTTTCCCATTTGTTTCACGTTTTATTTTTCGCTCCGAACTGGAAACATTAAATCCTTGGGGGCATTGCTTTAAGATTTCAATTTCCTTTCCGGAATTACTTGTAGTCTAATCGAACATGCGTCAGGGGAGACACGGCAGTGCGGAGCGTCACCGCCGCAAATTACTCCGCCACTCTCTACGTGAGAGTGTTTAAAATGTATTCAGATATTTACAATGTCGTTCTCAATTTCAACCCTTTCTAGATTCATAATAAATGGATTTTAATTATTCATTTCTTTACAATGGAGCATTATATTCTATCTACATATAAATATAATATTTGTCATGAGCCATGTCTGCACAATATAATTCTACGTTAAATTTTTTTTATAAATATTGATATTATATACAGGGAATATCGAAATAGAGGACGATTTTTTTGTGTTTTTGTCTGTCTGTTTGCGAGTCAACTGTATCATAATAATTACCGTAATTTTCATCAAAATCGGTTAAGAGAAAGAGAAGTTACAGTATCGCAAACATATTTGATTTTTTATGATCTTCTCATAATTGGCTTCAATTTAAACATTATTAATCATCATCGATTTAAACATTTTAGGAAATCGTTATTCATTGAAATGTACATACGTTATATATGGGATCCACCTCTAGCATTCTTTATCATGGTGTAGTTAGAGCCACATTGTCAAAAATAAACCATAGACTATTCAGGTAAGTAACAGACTTATATTGTAATGCTTGGTGACGTTATGAAGTTATAAGTAGCGACGGGCGGCGCTGCGGCAGCCAGCTGCTGATTGTAAAGCGCTCGCAGTCGGAGCCTATTCGATTTCACGGCTCAGCGCGCCCGATATTTATTGTCATCGGTGCAGTTGTACGACACGGGGCCTACTGAACCGCGCTGAAAAATCTCCATCCCCGAAATCGGAGGGAAACATTCCGGTTAGGCCACAACAAAAAGTTGGGATGAACATTCCGACATACACATATCATATATATGTATATGGAGACTTGTAACATGTTCAACTTAGTGCAGGCTCCATACTCCTCTACACTAAATTTTTTATTATAATAATAAATTAGTTTTAACGTATTTTAGAATAAATAATAATCGATTATTGGTTGGCTGATTGATTGATATCCGGGTTGTATTAGGCTGTGTGCATACTGTATGTTCATTTGGTCTCTCAAAAATATGATCACTAAATATACGATATAATATCTTTTATGGAAAAAGACGACTTTAAAATATTGTTCCGCGTGGTGGGAACGGGGTTTGGATGAAAAACAATAATCCAGAGTTGAACTTTATTGCAGTTATAGCATTTTATGTTGAAAGCGTCCACTAAGAAAGGATTTTTGGAAATTTCACCCCTAAGGGGGTAAAATAAGTAATGACCGGTTGTATGAAAATCCATCATTTTCAAATTAAGAAGAACGAAATTTAAAATACCTGCTTCTGGTTAGAAATAAATGTACACGTATATCGACGTGCTTCAAAATTTCACCTCTACGGGGGTGTAAGATTATATGGGAAGTTCGTCACTTTTGATGGTAATACGAAATTTCGTATATCTGCTCCTGGTTAGAAATAAATATATACGTATATCAGCGTTTTTCAAAATTTCACCCTTAAGATTTTAGCCCCAAAATGGAACACCGCAAACGTCGTTTATAAAGAGATACTACGGTAATTAAAAATAAAGATTATAAAACTAAACACGCGAGCGAAGGCGCAGGGAACAGCTAGTATATAATAAAATGCTCCAAGACCTTAAAGAAGCGATTAAAAAAATATTTAAAATATAATTAAAATATAAATTAAAAACGTACTTCTTAAAACTTGATAGTAAACAAGAATTTTAAAATATATTAAAATATTTCACTTTCCAAATTTTGTTTTTTCCATTCAAAATGCGAAAATAAAACAGTCTGTATCTAACTATACTATTATAAAATTGTAAAAAGTCAAATTTTCAAAAATTAAAGATATGTATTTAAAAACAAACTACTCAGATCAATTAATTCAGGGCTTCTGAAACCGAATCCGTCGATGTTTGTTTGTTCGTTTGTTTGTTTGTTCGGGCTTCAGGCAAAAACCAGCAGGTAGATTTTGATTAAACTGTTACAGTCTTAAGGCTACTATTCCGAATTAATTAATGCGGCATGTTTCATCAAAATCGGTCCAGTAGAATTGAAGATACACGCGGTTTTCTTTATCGTACAGCCTGTTACTTGCACGTGCAATGTTCGTGATTGATCTCTTTGGTGATTGGAACTTTTATTAACAACATCCACATTCCTAATTCAAATCACTAGTCGCTAGGGATTAAAGAGCTATTTTAGTACGTGTTTACGAAGAATAAACTATGTAGCTCTTATCGAATAGATGTAATAAGAAATAATTTTGAGGTGGTCTTTAAGATTTTTTTAAATTTTTATTTATTGTTCAATTAAAATACATTACTCACAAAATCATCACACTTAACGCCAATAAACCGTCGTGGTTTGCCTGGGCGCTGCACATTCGCAGTTACATAAATTAATACAGGCTGTTTTATTTTCAAATGTCGTACGGAGAAGACATTTTATAATTATTGTTTATACATTTATCTTGAAATCATTATTCACTATCAAGCTGTAAGAAATACTTTTTTAATTAGGTATAATCGTAAAGTTTCAAGTCACTTGGATATATTTGTACGAGAGACCTTGTCTCGTTAGTAAAAAGTGAAGTACGGTACGATTTATCACCTGGATACGACGCGGAAGGCGTCGCTTCCTTAGAACGTGTCGCCGGTGAGAACTGAAACGAAAACAGGTGTGGGAATTTACATTCGCTTGAAATATGGCGGTGTATACTCGATAGAATGTGATTCAAACGACAAACGTCTTAGTAAAATAACCAAAATCAATCCTGATGTAATTTAAGCAGTTATACTTTTGTAAATTACATTAATTTTACTTTTATCACTTCTAAGGCCTGAATTAGAATTTAATATATATGAATTAGAATTTAATATGTGTGAAGTTAATCATGGTATATTAAGGATTTTTCTGTCAAGCGAACTTTTAATTCGCGCTGACTACTGATGGATATTTCATAAGGTAGATGAAATTGATGGAAAATAAAGGAGTAGGAAACAAGTTTATATAATCTATTTCATAGATTATACTTACAATTACACAAACGTAAGATACAAAATAGACTAACACATTAAAACCAAAATATAATGCATGAATACATAAATATAATAAACTCTGAATTTATTAAGATGTCGCAACCATTCCACACTGAAGAAGTTCTCGAACTTTAATTTTAAATATGCATTGTGTTGTATACTTCCTGACTGCAAGCGCAGTAAATTCCAATGAAATAAACTTCCATATTAATACTTTACAACTTACATACTTATATATACTCACGTCCCTTTCGCTTCATCCACATTCATACATGTTTTCATATTTTAGACGATTAAGAATGCTACGAACTTGAATTTATTCAAACAAGGTTTTGATTTTATTAACTTAAGTTTTTCCTGGCCCCTTTTCCGGCACTCACATTTGCCCGATATATTCGTTTCGTCAATTTGTTATAAATATTTCATTTTACAACCTGTTTTTATACGAGTAATAATGTCTTTGAATGAATTTAATCTTATAATAATGATCAAATTCTCACTTTGGGAACTTCGTTTCATCATATACTGTTTAATTTATTATTTCGAATAGCCGCACCGTAAAAGCAGGATAGTCCTTTGGTTACAGCGCGTGGCCCTAATATTCTTTCATTTGTCTGGCTCTAGTGACAATGTATCAATGTATTGTCACATCCTGTGCTTTATTATTTATTTGCTTTGATTCATTACCCTGGTCAAAGGACTTTCGGTCGAAGGACCTTCCATCCTTTCACTGGCAAAATTCTTTATTTTTACCGCTAACTACCCCAAAGTTTATGATACTTCCACAACGGATATTGGCAGAATTATACCAAATCGCTAAACGCCATAAACTAAGAAAGAAGAATAA
>WUAW01022933.1:2434-24294 GCA_017165845.1 Thaumetopoea pityocampa
AAAGCTGTTTTTTTCTGTTGTATTATGCAATCTTCCCCTAACATATGGTGTTTGTTTCATCTATCTATCATTCATTCTTTTTAAGATCGGAGAAAATAATTTATGTATAATTTCGCTCTTACCGAATGCCAACGCGGACGGAGTCGCGGGCACAGCTAGTGCTAAATAGATTCAGCACAATAATAACAAGTGGTTTATTGTCTACCTATAAAGCAAGTATACAGATTATATTTTATTTTAAACAACACATGATTGCAACATTTCAAAACAAATTTTATCATTATTATCCTTGCCTTAACGATACAAGTTTGCGGCAACCAGTTTCATAATTTTATTATTTTCGCCGGTACTCAGTATTAGAGATGGAAACAATTTGCTGATCGCGAATACATTAATATTTTTTAAATTAAGTTACGGAATCGCACAATGATTTTCTAGTTTCCTGTCGGGTTTTGGGAATTGTAGACGCAATTGACGGAGACCTCGAGTGTTTATCGAACAAAGCCATTCTCCGGAAGAATGGTGGCATGAGCAGCTCACGTTGCCTTGAGTACTTCCGGGCGCTGAGGTGCTCGAAGGAGCACGGTATCAGTTGGTTAAGTGTGGATCCCGAAACCTCCAACTCTACTACAACTAAAAATCTACTTTATTACACAGGCTTAAGGTGTATCCTTTCAAGTGCAATTAGGTAAGCTGTACGATCGCAATTATCCAATAACGTGAAACAATTATCTTGTGTTTTGTTGCAAATAATTAGTGCGTCAGGTGTTAATCATCTTCGACAGCCAAACAAAACGTATACCATGGGTGTCGGCAGAAGGGTGCACTTGCACGTTATAGAAGAAGATACATAGATAAAGATTATAAATGTTATTATTAAAGTCACCGTCGGAATAAAAACCTTGTCTATGATTTAGTGTTCTCTACCCTTTCCCTTGCAAACTGGGCAGAAGTACCCTCCTGAAACTAATCCTGTCAGCGACCACTTCGCACGATCACAAATCCTCCTAGAGCAACTTTAATGACGTGTAATCAGGAAAGGCTGTCAGATAATAAGCTAATAATGAGAAGTAAAATATGCTTACACCGAATTCTTTTGTCCGGTAACCAGACCTCCAAAATGTACGGACGCTGCGGATCATTTCCATTTCTCAGCTCAGTCAACGGTATTTCTGTATTAGCATCAGTTTTCAGTACAATATGTTCGTCGCAGAAATCCGGCAGGTCGAGTAGGTGCCACACTTTTTGCCGTAGGACTGATAATGAAGCTGACGGCCTTATGGCTATGTAGCGCAATTTATCGTCAAGGCCTAAGTGAACAGGGAACATGAAAATTGTGTCTTAGTGAAGGCAAATAGGTGTTCTCGATGTGAATATCATATCGTAGGCCAGGTGCTTATATCTATAGGTATATTACCATTTAGCTTTTAGCAGAACTACTACCTAGATAGAATTACCGCAAGTCGCGGTGGCGCCTTGCGCGACGTGTCAGTCTCCTACTGTCTAAAAAATCCGCGGTGACCTATACCGACATATGTGTGGGGCTCCAGGATATCGTTTTGACTTCACTGGTGCCACTGTGCTTTGCTCTTTCGGGCATTTGTTGAGGGTAACTTTAAACTTGCTCTCCAGCACTACGTCCCCAGCCCTCATCTTTGATACCCCAAACATCAACCCGATAGTCTCATTCAACCAACCGAGATCCACAGTCATATCTGCCTTCCAAAATATGGAAGAAGTCTAAATTAAATGTTAACCCATTCGAGACCGGTTGCATACCGTGTGTGCAATAATAATAATGTGAAATCATCTCATTTATCCAAATTCACTTACGAATTGGGTGATTTCCACAGGAAACAAGTTTTTTTTTATTAAAAATGAAATTTCGCTCCTGGGGATCGCGTTCGAAAAATATTGCCGTCTTGAATGGGTTAATTGGATAACCGCGGTATGTAGATTAATCAATCGATTAGTTCAATATCGAGTTTTGACGTTTGAGTACGCCATGACCTAATCAATTATAGTCCGTAATATCTTTCTGTTTATCTACCTGGGTATCAAAGGCAAGTAGCAAGAGTAGGTATAGGCAGAAAAATAATTTATACTATTTTGATATCAATCTCATCAATCCATCTAGTCCCACAGCATAGTACAGGTGCACTTTCAGAATGAAGTGGTTTAAGTTGTGGTAATCTACTTCACTACATAGTATCACACATCCTCAACAGATGGCGCAGGATTAAAGTAAGGACATTAGAAGTCTGAATCGCGCGCATGAAGTTTAATAGCGACATAGCGTATATACAATGTCCCGACATCTATCGTCGGGACAATGGCAGGCCCCGCTAGACATAACATCCGTCTGGCCGAAAGATCTTCCCTTTTCCGATACTGCCAGTTCTGCGTTTCGATCTATAACTGATGACGTCATCATCAACGTCATCATGGGTCATAATCATCTCGCTATAAAGTTATTCCAAAACACTGGACTAATGAAGATTGGCAGACTTTACGCGCTGTCGAGAATTTTTTTAGTCATGGCGATTCATTCTTTACGATGTTTGTTTTCACCGTAGTTCGGGTTGGCAGACTACACACTATCGGGAAAAGTTCTTCAGTTCAAACGACGAAAGAAAATCCTGCACCGTTTGAAGCGTGTGTACGCGCATGATTTCGAAAAGCCTGAGGTCTCGGATTCGAACTGGAGATTTAAAACTTGGCAAGGCACGGTCATATTACGAGGCTGCTTCAGTAGGCATACTATTTAGAGATTACCATAGTACTTACAGCCTAAGTCATATCGGCGAACAATAAGGAATGTAATGACATCTTTTTTAAATAATTTTAACGGAGCTTTCAACAGTTTCGCTAGGGACATGGTTTACACATAGCTTGAACATTTAGATAAGATAAATTGCGTAGTATCATAGCATTATTAATAATTTTGATATCGTCTGATATTTGAAGTTTAATGATGACAGAGCCTATTTTGTAGTTTACTTTTTGGCTGGACCATTACCATAGAATATGCACGTTACATAAGAATACTTTTTGGGAAATAGATAAAATATATGGCTAACGTAGATTATATACTATTAATATGCAAGTATCCTTTGTCTTGGTGTACTGCTCAACAATAACATTATCATTAAAAATGTGTGTATGCATTTATATTAATATTCAATAAAAAAAAATATATTCATCATCATCATATCACCAGATAGATCATAGCAAGCGCAGTGTGGGACGGCCACCTACTAGATGGACCGACGACCTGGTGAGGATCGCTGGGTCTCGTTGGATGCAGGTGGCTATGGACCGGTCGCGCTGCAATTCGATTGGAGAGGTCTATGTTCAGCAGTGGACAACTACGGGCTGAAATGATGATATCACCAGAGACATGTTCACTGTTAGACATCCTCCAATGAGCCACACCACGCTATCTTGTTTGGGGGCGTCTTTCTAACACTTGGTCCTGACGTCGGTTCTGTGAAATATGTACCCCGTCTACTATCATTTCGGCTTGACACAGTTTGAGCTATGTCATTGTAGCTTCGAATTCAATCATGTCCAGAAATTCCAAAAATACTTATCCTCACTACATGCTGGGTGATCTTGAGCCTTATCATGAGGCTCGTAGTCAGCGGTTGTATCGTAGGTCATCAGTGTCATCACGCATTGATTAAACACCGTAGTATTAAAGCCGTTGGAGTAGAGATAATTCAGCTCGGCAACGTCTTGCGTTTGTAGTAATATTTGCACAGAGACCGGATCAAACCAGTTTGCGTTAGTTAGCACTTGCCTCGCGCTCTCGCTTATTAGTAGCGTAGGAGTTAGTTATACATAATAATTGCGTTTATTATGTATACTATTAAGTACCTACCTATAAAAATAAAAAAAAGTATAAAATGTATTTATCTTCTTAGTTCCCAAAGTGGTCCAGGTGGACCCTCAGGGGTCCACGGGAGACTCGACGGGGGTCTACGTTGGTGTACGCAAATTTCCATAGTTAGATCTATCTAGATCTTTCACATTTTTTGTCGAGTTTTGAGAATATGGTAGAAATGTAGCTGCAGGGGGTCCACCGGCACCAGATAAATTTTGAAAGTAGTCTATGAGAAAAAAAAGTCGGCACCTCTGATTTATTTATTTTATTTTTGTCTCACAATGAGTATAAACGAATAAATAATAAACACAAGAAAAGACACTTTTATTTTATTTATCTGCTAACCATACACTACTACAAACGCAATAACGTGTTCAAGCTGGTCTGGCTGTACGTATGCGTGTGCGTCTGTATTGTCCTTGTCTGGAGTCAGTCTTCTGTACCTTTTTCGTGACTATACTATCTTTCTTTACAATGTGATTCAAATGAGAATAGGATCGACTTTGCGCCATATTGTAACGTCATAGCTGTCAATTCAAACTAATAATGACTTTATATAATTAAATACTATATTTGGCGAATTTATTATTAACGTTTTTATTTAAATTTAATGTAAGACTTTTTAAACAAAGTATTCTTTGCAAACCGTACTTTTCAAGTGACATTTGACAGATAGAGGTCATTGACGTTCCTATTCTTATTTGAATCGCATTGTACTGCTGTCTCTCCCTACTCATTCCGAGATAATAGTATCCTATAGTTTTCCCCAATTCAATATTCCTTGCTCAATACAGCTTTCTTACCTCACCCTTTCCTTTCCTCTCCACTAAGTCAGTAGCTGCCGTGCCGACGGCTGCATGGATGACCGGGACATGGAACTAGGATATGGACCGTGAGACCGAAGATGACAGCTAGCCTTACCCAAGCATGCGGGGCTGTTTGGCTGGACCTGTTTTTGTTTTCGTGGGAACGCAATGAGGAACTTTAATAAATTTGAAACATAAAAAAATTGTAGACTTGTTGTGGTTCGCTACCCAACACGTCTCGTTTCCTGCGGGAGCGAAGTGTGCTAAGGATAGTCACTACATGAAACGATTGTAGCAGGTGGACAAAGCGGCCTTTACCTATTCCAATTCTTCGGTAGTATAGTCGTCAATTTTCCCGCCGACCACGCGGAAGACCGGGGTTCGATTTCCCGCCATAGAGCCAGGGAAAACAGTGTGATTGTATGTATGTATTGTCTTTAAAAAAATAAAACTTTCACATCTTTTCTATTAATAATAATTGTTTATTTCTTAAAAAAAAACAAGAATAAAACATATTGGCTAAGTTAACAAAACCGGTTGTTGACCGCTGCTTGTGACAGACGTAAAACAATATAACAACCCCCTCCCGATTAGGGGAGGTCAGTGTCCCTATACCGAGGACGAATATGGACTGGGGATGATGATGATGATAGGATGATGAAACCGGTGATACAGGCCATCAGAATTGCAACAAAATTATCGTTGTTAAAGCAAAGCAAAAGTTCTCTGCTGGAGATGAGTTTTATCCATAAAAGAGAAACAGAGTGATCTTTACGCTCGGCAGGCGTGTGGGAGACGGCAGCAGACATTTATATACTACTAGCTGTGCCCGCGACTCCGTCCGCGTGGGCATTCGGTAACAGCGAAATTATACATAAATTGTTTTCTCCGATCTTAATAAGAATGAATGATAAATGATAGATAGATATACCCATATAACGATATATAGAGTATACCCGCCTGTAACGCGCGAGACCGGGGTTCGATTCCCCGCCGGAGAGCCAAGGAAAAGGGCGTGAGTGTATGTATGATATATATATGAAACAAACACCAAATGTTAGAGGAAGCTTGCCACAATGCAACAGTAAAAACAGCATTCAAATCGGTTTAGCAGTTTCTGAGATTAGCGTGCACAAACGCACAAACAGAGAAACAGAGGCAAAATTTCTAAAAACTATATTGTTGGCTCCGGTAACATAACATAAAACCTGTATTGATGGTTTTTTTGCAAAAAAAAATATTCAATGTATAGACACAGCTCGTTTACGATTTTATTATATGTATAGATTATTATTATCATTATATTAAATTTATATATAATCGCAAGATAACGCTGTTGCACCTTATCTAGGTACATCCCCCAGTTGGTTCTCACTGCGCCTACGGTAAGAGATGGAGTGAGACTATTAATAATAATAGTTAGCACATTCTGACGTCGGGGCCGGATTTTTCTCGGCTAACTAGGCTTCAGACTACGGCATCAAGTTCAAGAGGGGCCTACATTTAAATTGTTAGCAAAATTAAAATTATACTATTCTAAAATCAGTGAACACTAGACAGAAAATAAGGAGAAATTCTACGCATAATATACAAATTTGAGAGGTGAAAGGGCCTCATAAGTGGAATAGCCTAGAGGTTCTTTTGATCTAAATCCGGCATGGGCTGACGCTATAACATACATTTATATAAATAGTATAATCCGATCGAAACGAGCAGGTACATCGGTTAGTTTATTTGGTTTAAAACCGAACATACATATGTAAAATTGGTTAGTGTCGTAAAATTTACTCATTTTCAACATTCTAACTACAACTTATAACGTGGCATAATACCGTATCAAATTTGACTGCATTTAACATTTTTACATTTTATATTCAATGCAAATACACCCCTGTGGATGGAATAAGTGTGACAAGTTGAATATAATTTTTATTCTTTATACTGGGTGGGCCAACAAGGTGTATTACGACAAAAACGCTATTAAACACGTATCCAAACGGTACAGTAGTACCACAAATATAAGTTACAGCGGCATCCTTCGTCGGCGCAAAAGGATGCTAAAAACGTCGATTAAAATATATTATAATCACCAATTAAATAAGGAATTTGTAAAATATGCGTACGGTTGAATTCATATCATTTTTCATATCTACTCAATGGCCCATCATGTGTTTGAAAATATGTGAACATAAAATTATCAGGTTCTTCTATATTTTTAATAAAATATATTTTATTTTTATTATTTTTAAATATTCCCGCGGAAACGCTCAGGCCTCTTATTGCGTTGGATTGACATCACACCATTCTAAGCAATGTTATTTTTCTTAGGTGACGAATATGTCAAAGTACAAATGTCGGAATATGTTTCGGAAGTTGCGACGTCATCCGCTATTATTTTAACAATTTTTAACAAAGTTTATAAACAGTTTATCCCGTCAAACTTTGTTTGTTTGAAAATTGAGAGTCATGGGATTGACCTGAACGTCTACTACGACGAGGCCCAATTATTCTTATAGCGGAAATATGACCCATGATGACGTTGATGATTACGTCACCAGTTATAGGGTTGAAGTGTGGCAGGAGTGGCAGCATCGGAAAAGGGAAGATCTTCCGACCAGACGGATGTTATGTCTGGCGGGGCCTGCCACTACCCCTACAGTTAATGTCGGGACGTTGTATGTACACTAAGTCGCTATCAAACTTCATTAGCGTGATTCAGGTTTCTAATATCGTCACTCAAGAGCAGCGCCATCTGTTGAGGATGTGGTGAAGCAGATCGCCACAATTGTATACGTTCTTTTCGCAATTTGTCTATTATTTGCCAATATCTCAACATCTTAGTGTACGGGTTTCTTCAATTTCAAAGCTTGTAACACATATCCTAGTTGTTGGAAGCTTGTCAAAGACCACTTTCCAGTTAAAATGTTGTATGTATATCCATAAATTAATTCCACATGACAACCATCTGAAAATAGAAATTATAAAGTAATATATTAAATTATAAATTATAATACTTGAGGCCAAGCACAACTGGGGCAGTACACAAGATCCCATAGGGTTGAAATGCGTCGAGGCGTACGCCTTGCCCAGTTGGGGGCATTAAGATAAGATATGGTAGACTATGAGAGCAAGAGCGGCATTTTCGGCAATTCTACTATAAAAAAAAAATAAGTACATACTTCTTTCCAATAAAAATGTAAGTTCATTAGGTGTGATGAATTTTTCATATCGATGAGCGCCACGTGGTATTATGTTAAATATATTTTCAGACATGTATATGACGAGGCATTGTGACAGTCTCGTTCGATTCGGTGCGGTGAAGAATACCCTCCCGCCCGGCTTCAATGCTTGCACACACGATTTAACAAACAAATCTTGGTTATCAACATGTTCTATAACTTCAGAGGCAACAACACCATCGTAATAGCTGCTAAAATTGTTAAGGTGTTCCTGAAATAATAAAGTTGCATCTAAATTGAATAGACCTCCCACAGCTGGACTCCTAGCCAAGTTGAATTTCTACAATCATTAACGCTTATAGTCGATATGTAATCGATACATCACCGTGATTTATTGATTAGAAATATCATTCCAATACATTTTTTCGTTTTTTTAGTGTTAACGATTGTAGAAAGTCAACTTGACTAGGGGGGCTGATTACCCTGCAATAATAGTAGATTGGTGGAGTAGTGATTACGGACACGACTTACGATCGAAAGGTCGTGGGTTCGATCCCGGTCCCGTACCACCGAGTTATTTCCAATTCATGTACGGTTTACATTGTAGACACTAATGTACTCCATGCAGAAGGAAAACTTAGCGAGGACACCAATAAAATTTTGATTAAAATTTGGTTTAAATTTGATTTAACAATATTATAGACAGATGGCGGTAGATTCAGTGTTAAAGTTCTATCACTACTAAATAAATATTTGATTTATACTATGTTCAAATGTTACTCACCTCTATAGTAGTAATGTAATAGGTGGGTTTATTATTGATTATTTTTGGATCTAAATTACTGTGCTCCTGTGCCACCTCAATAAGGTCTTTACTTGGATCAATACCCGTCACTTGTGCACCAAGTCTTGCTAGACCCTGGAGTAATAATAATATTTTAGACACTTTTTACACACACTGAACTAGTCTCAAACTTGAATTCCCTGTATCTTGGGTATTAGATAACGATACATATACTCATATAAATACATACATAAATAGATAAATATGCCCATGACTCACATGTAAATGTTTGTGCCCATCACACAAAGTTTGTCCCTAACATGATTCACACCCGGGACTCATTGGCAAAGAAAGCAGGATTACTAACTACTGTACAAATGATACATATGAAACAACTAGATAATTTATTTTATTCATCAGCCTTAAATTTACCAATCAAATAAATTCGAGCCCTCTATCATTGGGGAACACAGCTGTTGGGTGGATTCTCAATGCTAATTGTCATATGAAGCTCCCAAAATCCCTGCAATAACTAGAATCATTCAGACATTAGCCAGAATACAGTTTTCCATGCCAAAATTTTAAGGAGTTGACTGAAATATTAACAAAAAAAAAAGAAAAAGACTGTGAAGGTAACAGGCTGAATCCAAATATTTTGATTGGTAGAAAGTTGATACCAATGAGTAAATTGTTATTACCATTGCATGACTATTGCAGGTTTCAACTAATACGGGTTAATCTATGTCATATAACTGCTCTAGAAGGAATTAGCACATTGTATGACTTATCCTCTGTTGTTATTGTAGGTAGCCTTTATCACCTGAATAGATAAGACGCCTATTAAATTTGTGAAAGGAAATTGTTAAATGGATGCTTTATAGTTCACAGTTTGGACTTCAAAAGACTCATGATGATTACTTAAGACATTCAGTACTTGTTACTCGGATCCAAGTGGGCGGTACCGTTGCAACGGTACCGCCCATTTAGATTCGAGCGAAACGTCGTACATTGTTTTAAAGCCAGTACCCGATGTTTGAATTTACTCAATTTAAAAAGCCATCAATGGTAGTAATTTTGCTGTAACACAACCTAACTAAATTTAGACTCTCCCTATCTTTTTCTAATGCCAAACGCCAAAACGAGATAGCAAACCTTTTTAACGAGTACTAACCATTTAACATTTCTGACAAAATATACAAAAATGCATTTTTATGTATTTTTAGCAGACTTGTTCCAAGATTGCATCTAAATTTCTTAAACAAAACTGATAGCGCTAAAATTGTAGCTGTCTCGTTTTGAAGTTTGGCATTAGAAAAAGATAGGGAGAGTCTAAATTTAGTTATGTTCTGTTAGAGCAGAATTGCCCATCAATGTGTTGTTTTCAATCACGACAACAGGTTTATCCCATATATTTTGTGGGTTTTTGTTATTCTGGCATATTCTCCCAATTGACTGGATGCATGTATTCCATTTACTACTTACTTCAGAGAGTATACCGCCGCCACATCCAACATCTAGAATTTTTTTATCTCTCAATGGTAGCAATGTCCTTTCAGACTCTAAGCATTGCACCAGACCATCTCTTATTAAAGGAACCCTGTAAAGATTAATAAATCTATACTATTATAAAATTGTTAACAGGCAAATTTTGTAAAGATATTTAAAAAGAACTAGTCAGATTTACTAATTAAGGGCTTCTGAAACCAAATCAGTTGATGTTTCCTTGTTCGAGCTTCACACAAAAACCAACAGATAGATTTTGGTCAAACTGTTATAGTCTTAAAGGTTTTTTTTTACATGATTTAACATTTTGCTTTTACATGATTTAACATGTTTTCCTTAAATAAATGACTGAATTGAGCACATATTGGGAGTTTATTTCGTTTTAAACAGTTTTACATAGCAAAATGGGAGATTTTATTTTACACAGTTTAGTTGGGAACCTATCTTCAACGTAAATCTGGGGATGCGTGTATTCTGACTTAAATACTGCGGCATGTTACATCAAACTCTATGTAGCAGAATTGAAGATATGACTTGATGCCTGTTTTAGAAGCCACTGACAAGGTTGGAGAGCTCAAGTAAGTATTTTTAAGGCTTTTTATATAAATTTATGATTGTTTCAGGATTTCCTGTGTAGCAGAAAATCGACAGAGCCACAGGTAAATGCTAGTTTCAAATATAAATCTCTGTATGACACTGGTATAACAATAGATAGTACTTTTGAATTTTTACATAATCATACTGTATCATTGTTAATTATAGCTAATTTTCTGGGCAAGATCAATATCCAGAAGTGGTTTGAAATAGGAAGATCATCATGATGATGAAAAAAGTGATATTTTTCCTATCTTCACTTAATTCCCAGAGATTAGATTTAGAATTTTTTAATATTAGCCATAGTTATGATTATGGATACTTTGGGGATGACATCAGATGCCCATGAAAATGTTTCTAGTTCAATCAAGATGTGAGGGCCAAGAAGTTATTATTATTTACCCATTCCATGTTTTACAGTAGGATGTTATGGATTTATTATAATTGGTATTTGTAGTACATTGGTGGTGTAATGGTGTTAGGCACAGCTTATGATTGAAGGGTTGTGGGTACGATCCTGGTTCCGTACCACTCAGTTACTACTTGTAATTCATGTATGTATGTAACCAATGTACTTAATGGAGAAGGAAAACTTCATGAGGAAACCTGCATACCCGCATGGGTATGTCATTTAATCCCCTCTTTGATCAGGGATACGGACATCTCCATGTCCCTGTAGTGGGGACGAATATGGACTGGGGATGAATGAAACCCATGACGACTTATTGTTAAACATTACCCCCATTTCATAAGCATATGTATATATATATGTGGAAATGTTGAAATTCGTTGTCATAATAACAATGTATTGGTCTTTTTGCATTAGGTTACATTTTAATATCTTTTGTCGACTTTCATAACATTTAATTAAGAATTTGTTAGTAATAATATAGTATACCTTATTAAATTCATACTATGTAACATTTTCATACTTCCATTAGGATCCCACCACTCTTTGGTTTGCTTTGAAAAATATTCTACTTCGCTGGCGTTCAGAGTTGAGTGCAGATGACCGTCGACTTTTTTGAGTACATTTGTAGATGCCAAATATGTAGTTAGTTTTGTTACAGTATTTCTGTAAAATTGCAACTAAAAGTAAGTTCATTGAGGTTTTTTCTTTTAAAGACAGATAAAGTGTTGATAACATACCCAGTCACATCTAAAACACTTTTAGCGATTCGTTGACACAACATATTTTAGTCGTTTTAATTTTTGCTATATTATTTAAATTAATTAAACAATAACTTAGAAAATATATAGGCAAATAAAATAATTTCTTCCGACAGTTTTACACAACAACCACACCACAGATGACGAATATAAAATAGTGATTGCAAATTATTATTAGTACTTGATTTCAGTATATATTACATTACTCTTTGGTACTCGAGTACTGACTTGAATACCCATATATGTGCTCATGTACTGGAGTAACTAAATTGAAGTACTCGGATCCTTTAAAAAATAGACTCTAAAAAATTAAAAATGGTCCAATCCCCCTCTTGATCAGGGGAGGTCCGTACGCCTATAGTGGCGACAAATATGGACTGGAGATGATTACTCGGATACACAAATCTCGAGTAGAGTATTAAATATTTTTTTACTAGTTTAAAGTAGTTACTCGAGTGCTTTTCCGTACTCGAGTACTATTAATACTTAAAATATGTATTTGAAGTAGGTTAGGGATTTCTACTTGTTTTAGTTAAGATTGTGACAGTTTGTATCATGTTGCTAAAGAGTTATTAAAAATGTCAAATTAATTATTATTAATTCCGTAGCCGTAGCGAAACGAAGGTGCCTGTCAGGATGAATGGAAGTTTAACTATTACCATATTTTAAATCAGATAAAATTTGGTACTTATAATTTTAAGTAATTCACGTTTCTCTGAGATGTTTAATCTACATACATACATACACTCACGCCGATATCCCAAAAGGGTAGGCAGAGACCATAGTAGGTACATACTACATACATACATACAGTCTCGTCTCTTTCCCAGTGGGGTAGGCAGAGACCACTTCTTTCCACCTGCTACGACCATTTAATACAGCAGTGGCTATCCGCAGACCACATTTCGCGCCCGCGGACAACAAAACGTGTCGGGTGGCGAACTACGACGCCACCATTTTATAAGGTTCAAACGTGTTAAAGTTCCTCATTGCATTCCCACCGCTTAGTGGAGAGGAAAAGAAAGAGGATGAGGTATTAAAGGTGTATTGAGCAGGGAATATGGAATTTAGGAAATGGATTATAGAGTATAGGATACTACTATCTCAGAAGGAGTAGGAAGAGACAGTAATAGCTCGTGGGGCCGGGGTCGCTCACCCGTGTACTTAAGTCTATTCGCCGGACAGGCTTTGACCTATGCTGAATCTAATTCAAAATAATCTATTAGTATTTTGGGAAATGAGAAACATTAGGGTACTCGAATCCAATGAAATACACGAATACGTGACTCGTTCTTTTTAACCGACATAAAGTTGAGAGATGAGTATTTATAAAAAATAATGTTGTTTGGAACAAGTATATAATACATTTCATTTTTGTCACGGTTTGTTTTTGGTTGTCGCCGATGTTTTAATTCTCGCAAAGTTAAATTTAAATTTTTATTTTTTTATTCAGTTATATATCGATATCACATAGTCCTTTAGTGACCTAGCTAGGAAGACGTAAAATCATAAACTATCAATTTTTTTTTTATTTAAACAAGATAAAAAAGGTTTTATTTTCTCCAAATAAAAATCGTCTTGAAAGGGTTAAGTCATTACAACAACAATAATCCCGTTTTAGTGATCAACGAAATTTAAAAAATTCCACTTAGTCAATCTAAATTTTAAAATCGACACGCTTTTTCTGCAGTTTCACGTGCGTGGAGTGCATATTTTACATGTTCCACAGGAATTCCTGGTACGATTTTTGTCTCGAAAAAAGTAGCTAAGTTCCTCTGCAGTGTTTTCATTATATTTATGCAATATATCACTTTGATGCGTTCGCTCCATTGAGAAATGAATGAAGAAGAAGCCAACAAAAACAGACTCGCATTTTATAAAATATTAAGTATGATAATGTACCTACTCATCTTGATTGTAATATATAATAATATATATTCGTGGACAAATATAATAAATTTAATAGTGTGCAGTCTAATACTTCTTTGAGCATTTTTCTATATTATGTAGGTATACATTCGGATTTGGCTATCCATGGTTGATTTAAAAATTCACTCTTTGTGTTTATGGGAAGGTTTTAATATATAAATAATGTATGATTTTTTTAAATTAATATGTATTCACGTAGGTAGTATATACTTTTTATGTATATCTATGATAAAAGTCAATCGTAGAATACCAATTATATAACCGTATTTTATGTATAAATTCTATGAAAAGGGACTTTTTAGCTTTTACTTATTTTAATGGTATTGAAAATAGATTACTGACTGGTGTTGCCATACTTGTAGATAATAATTATAATTAAAGCGATTTCTTTATTGAATATCTGCCTACCTACTCATTATGAGCAAGAGTGCGCAGAAGGTTGCAGCCCAAGACTTGTCAACGTTTTGTAAAAGTACGTTCACGCTTACCTTCGTAGTTGAAGTGGTAGGTATTGATGTATGGCACGACTGCAACGAGGGTTGGCTGGACCTTGGTCCCTGTGTCCAAGGAATGAAGATTCAGTACCAGTTGTTCCCGGGACAGGCTTTTGAAATAGATATTCTGATATGGCCCCATGCTGCTAAGGTATGTTTTATGGAACGTGTAAATAAATAATTATTTTTGGTTTTATTTTGATCAGTCTGGTTTAGTTGGATCAGTTGGCAGTGATCTTAGTTTAAAGGCCAGGGAGTTCGAATCCTGTTAGAGGCAAACTTTTTGTGATGAGCACGAATATTTCATGAACGTTGTGATATATTCGAGTCATGGATTTTTATATTTATACATATTTGTATGTATATGTACCCATATATGCATGTACCATACACCATAGTTAAGTATGAATAAATCTCAGATACAACTCTGCACTAAGTCAATGTGTGAGAGTGTCGTGAATATATTATATACATCAGACGATTGATTGGTACGTACGACCCTGATTTCTGTGCCAATGAGTCCTGGGTTCAAATTCAGGTTAAGGACAAACTTTGTGTGATGAGCACAAATGTTTGTATCCGAGTCATAAAGTGTGTAGCCATTTTCATTGGGAACTGTGTAATTTTTCATTTACCAGTGTTATCGTTTAGCTTGAAAAGAGACGAGTTGAACTTTATAAATTTAGCGATTTGTGTTGTAGAATACTGCTCCTGCCCTAATCGGTACATATCCGTTATATTTTTTTGCAGTATCCACGGAAAGAAATAAAGATTTATTATTACATCTAGTTATCTCCGGGGCTACACAGTAAAAACTGTTTCCATCATTTTTTTCGAAATATAGTAATAATTAATTTTTTTGACAGTTAAGATAGTGTTAGTTAATATAGTGTTTAAATTATTTGCATTCAGATATGGTGCGGAGCGAATTATGGTTGGGTACGAACTTGGCAGTTCCTGGAGAGAAGGTGGCTTACTTTTTCCATTCGGCATGCTTTTCCCGTCAGGGTTTTTGATTTGCGAGCCCATGTAGCTACGGTTACACCCTCTGCCGGATTGACGTCCTTGAGTGCTAAGTATATAGTTATTATTTTAATTATTTATCATTATTATAATGAGTGTTATATGTATAGTTTAGGATCGTCGTGCACCATATCGATTCAGTACAGACTTAAAGTATCAAAATGTGAGCTTTATACGGTGTGTTGTAAAGTAGATTATTGAAAATTTTTGTGAAAATATTATGCGCTCACGAGTCATACACTACCCAGAGCTCTCTTATCACTCCGTTGGTCGTGCATTTTCTACTCGTCGGCCCCATGTTGACTTCGCACTTACGATTCAGAGCTATCATGTCCGAACATCCTTCTCTCCCATCTTCGTAACCGACCGCAAGACGTAATATGTCTCATATGTGAAGTTGTAGACTTCACGCTGCGCCGTAATAAACGTCGCTCGGTTCGACCGTCAAGTGAGCGGTCAGCCGAGATGACGGCTGGTTGATGTTAAATCGAAAGTTCGAGTTCAGTTGGTGATAGTTAAGTTCAGCGCAGATGGACGGAGTGACGGCGAAGCGACTAATTTAGTATCAATTTGTATCCAACTTTATTTGATTCTACATACGACTGTAATCGGTATAACGAAGTAAAATACCACGGGAAGTTCCAAAGCGGCGCTGAGCGCGGTCGCGCGGACGCAGCCGAGCGGCCATTTGTTCACCAGGCGGGCCGTGGGGGGCGCGCACCGCTCGGTGTGCCCTGCGATCGGCGACTGCTCTTGGCCGCCACTTCACTCCACTACGACGGTGTGCGCTGACCCTTACTATTTACTTTGTATAGTTTGGCAGTACGAAAATTCAATTTCGAATTAGAATACTTTGTTTGCTAAATGAAAGTGTTTAAATACATCTGTGGAGTCATCCTGATTAATCGTTTGAGGAATAGTGAAATTAGAGATGGGCATATGTTGAGGTGTCATGTGGTGGGAAGGATAGAGAAAGAAATGTTCCAATGGTTTAGTCATTTAGAAAGGATGAGTGAGGTTCGAATGACGAAACGAATATACTGGGCAAATGTCACTCACATTTGCCACTCACAGTTTCGGAAGAAGGCGTCCAAGAAAAATCTACTTTGATTTCATCAACAAATTGTTTTAAAAAGGTCATGTTAGTAGCGCCCTTAATCGATGAAAATGTATGAAAAGATCTATGGATGTGAATGAGGCAAGAGAGGTGTGGCAGGATCGTGGTATGTGGCGGACTGTGGTTACTGCCTACCCTTATGGGATACTGGTGTCAGTTTGTGTATGTATATATTAAACGTAAAAGTATATTATAAAGAAATTTAGTTTATCATTAATGATGCAATGGCGAATAGGTACATTGTCAAAATGCCCTATCTAGATCCACGTTAGCGCATCAACTGAGTGCGAAACAAAGAGAAAAAATCACGCAGATGGAACCCCTGCATTTGCTAAAAGAATATAAAAAGTTAATGGCTTTCAAATCCTCTACAATGGATTTGTTAGCGGAGGCGAACCTTTTGAGTTTTAGGCGGATCAATAATGGTACATACGAGGTGTTACAAGTTAAATGATATACTGCGTCGACATGCCTTCATTTATATAAGTAATCTTGATGCGAATGTAACTCGCGCTTCCTTTATCAGGAGAGTAGTTTGAGAGGCCGCGACCAAAATTTTTGAGTTAAGCAATAAGGCCAAAATCCTATTAAAATCGATCGAAATTGATTACCTAATTCAAATAATATAAATTTCAAAAATTTTACGCGTCCTATCTGACCTGAACGCACTTTCAAAACTGTCAACAAATTCTACAGAACTGTTATATAGTAATATATATGATTTTTGGAATGTAGTTGAATCATAGAAACACATTTTATTAATGCCTATAGACAGCTTATAGCCTCTAGAATGCCTCTAGCGTAAACGCTGGGGAACTATTTGAAAAAATAAATAAAATACAAGAAAATAATTATGGGCAACTGCCATCAATTTTGGTGCCGATTCTGTTGTAACTAAATTTGGTCCCTCCCTATCTTTTTCTAATGTCAAACGCCAAAACGACATAGCAATTATTTATAGCGTGTACCGACATACGTTTCTGTCAAATGTTTCAAAAAATGTTGTGTTTTTGCGTATCTTAAGTCCGTACGTTCCGAAATCGTGTCTAAATTTTTTAATTTTGACGGTTTAAAAACGAACCTGATAGTACTAAAATTGTAGCTGTCTCGTTTTGGGGTTTGACATTAGAAATAATAGGGAGGGACTAAATTTAGCTAAGTTCTGTTACAAGAGAATCGGCACCATTAGTTTTTATTTAGATTACTAGAGGTTTATTTCATTTTTGTGAAGAAAATATGATCACCTTCCATTTTGAGATCGTTTTGAAAATGTTAAAACACTCACGAAGCTTGACGTTTTTGGCCGTTATTGCTTACCTACGTATATAATAAGTGGTTTGATCATACAACGATGAGACATATTTTTGGTCGTTAGTTTTAGGCTACTAACCAACATTCTATCTCTTCAGAGTCAATATTTGTAGAATAGAATAGGAAATATTTCATATCTGCGAGGTTCCTTAAAGTTTATATGTTAACCATAAACCCACAAGTATTAACTCGGTTTAATATATAGATTGGTGCTGTAGTGGCTATAAACACGACTCACGATCGAAAGGTCGTGGGTTCAATCCCAATCCCGTGTCACTGAATTATTTCTAATTCATGTACGGTCTACATTGTAGACACTAATGTACTCAACGGAGAAGGAGAATTTCGTGAGGAAACTTGCATGCCTGCGTGCGTGGGTGCGTGAAGTCTACCAATCCGCTCTAGGCCAGCGTGATAGCCTACGGCTTAATCCCAATCCTGAAAAGGGGAGGACCATGCTCCTGTAGTGGAGACGAATATGAACTGGGGATGATGGATATATATGACACAAAAAAATTATTAAATTGTGTAATCTATACATATAATAAAATCATAAACGAGCCGTGTCTGTACAATGATTATTTTTTCAAAAAAACATCCATACAGGTTGTAGTTATGTTACCGGAGCCAAAAATATAGTTTTTAGAAATTTTGTCTCTGTTTTTTCGTTTGTCTGTGCGTTTGTGCACGCTAATCTCTGAAACGGCTAATTCCATTTGAATACTGTTTTACTTTACTGTTGCATTGTGGCAAGCTTCCTCTAATATTTGGTGTTTGTTTCATCTATCTATAATTAATCTTCGTTCTTATTAAGATTGGAGAAAATTATTTATGTATAATTTCGCTCTTATCGAATGACACGCGGACGGAGTCGCGGGCACAGCTAGTCTGATCTAAATTAAGTAGAATAGTTCGAATAATCATAATTATTGAATTCCAACTGACAATACTCACTCATTATATCTTTTAAACAGCCATAATATACACGCACGCAAGCAAACACACATACTTCATGTTTTGGTACTTATGGATATTATTATTTATCGACATAATTTTTTTAACAGTGCCAAAAATGACAAAAATTTTGAAGTGTACTTACCTCCATTGGTATTCGGCGAACGGAGGTACTTCGGTACTGTGATGGAGGCTGAGGAGGGTCTCGAGACCTCTGTGGCACGTATGATATGGAATGCCGTTGAAGATTACATACCTCCTTCATGTTTTGATGGATTGTTTGATACTCCTGGCGTTGTGACAGGTTTTATTTAATTTTTAGCATTTTGCAAATGTTCAGTTATGCATCGTTTTAATATGTTTCTTTTTTTTATCTATTTCTGATAAGATGGATGACGGATGGCGCTTACAATATTTTTTTACGGTGTTGGTTATGAAGCTTCATCGCTTTTCAGGGTGGCTAATAAGCAAACATATCTTAAGTAATCGTTTGCATCGAGTAAAAACTTACGAATGTCCGAAGGTTTTGTTTCTCCCGCTAAAACTACCACCTATTAGTCTCACGAAACGTAAGCCCAGCTTACAATGGGCTTGTAAACACAGATATTGCGTAGATAATTGCTTTTCCAATGAATCTAGCTTTGGTACGAGAGCAGATATTAAATGAATACGGCATTGAAGAATATGTGGACAATAATAGCATTTAAGCTTATATCAGGAAGTCTATACATATAATAGTGTGTTATTTATTACATATAATTAGTGGTTATTGGATTTTAGTCGGAATAAGTATTACTAAGAACTACTAATCAGCCCTAAAATTCGTTTGTCCTATCGGACATAGGATGAGCTGGTTTCGCCTAGGCTTACACGGCTTTGTACTTTCACGTATAGAAATAACTAGTTAATTCTAGCGAAATCAATTTATCTTAAATTAGGGTTGGCTGATAATAATGATACGATCATAAACCTTATCTTCATTAGGGGCAAGGTTTATAAAATAAATATTATATGCCATACTTAAAGATAATCTACACAAGACAAAACATATTATAATAACAATATGAACAGTAATTTAATAATAATTGCAGATATTAGACATCAGGATACTGCACTTTATTATGTTCAAGAGACAATTTTAAAAACTGTTTTGCCTGAAGAAATTAATGAACCACCAGAAGTTGAAGAACCGAAACAAAGGGTAGATAGACGCGAATCGAAATTGATGAAAGAAAAAGAAAAGAAAAAGGTGCCGGACGCTCCCAAAGTTAAATATGAAATCCATTTATCGGGAGATAGTATACTTTCAGGTTAGCGTAATTACAAAGTCTTTACGGAATTCATGTGATATTTGAAATATTTTATGTTTCATCTTATTTGGACTTGCCAAGTAAGATGAAATATAATCTTCATAAATAATCGGTAAGATCACTTCAAAATGACGAAGCAGAATTTAATAAGGTGCTGCTAATTAACTATTTTTAAGTAACGGTATGGCTGGCCCTTATATACCACTTTTGATCATAATGATATTTCAGTGGATAATAAATATTGAATATAAATCTTCGTAATTTTATGAAAAAGTTTGTGTTCTACCAAATTTGTTGATTAATTCAACAAATTTGGTAAATTAATTTAAAAATAGTGCTGTTGTGTATACACTGTGTGTATAACTGCTGTGATCATTGAATCACGAGAAGTTCTTTTCTCTTTTAAAGGAGGCCTATGTTCCGTAGTGGAATTCAACAGCTGATGACGAAAGAAGCTCTGCGTGCGTGGGACGGTTCGTTCGTATGAGCATCCGCCTTTGTGGACATCTGTGTGTGCTTATGTGTGTGTAAAATAGAGAGAGAGAGAGAGAGAGAGAGAGAGAGAGAGAGAGAGAGAGAGAGAGAGAGAGAGAGAGAGAGAGAATGAAAGAGAGAGTGAGTGAGAGGCCATACGTATAATTGATTTTCTAAGGTTGTCTTTTCAATTTCAGGGACAGGAAGAGTAGTTCCTTTTGAGGTATCGGGTGATAGGCCACCAGATCTTGGAGAAGTTATAGTTTTAATTAGCAGTAACAACTTACCTGCCCAGGATGACAACCCTATTTTATTCATTAATGTTGATAATTTATCAGATATTCCACTAGACTATTTGAAAAAAGCCGGGTGAGGCTGTTTTTCATTTTTTAATATCATTTCATTTCATCATAAGATAATATTTATTGTATTATGAATTATTTTGTGGTTTTAGTGTATCACAACTTTATATTAGATGGACTTTGGGGGAGGAAGTTCATAATTCTCAACCGCAGATAATAATAATAAATAAAAAAGAGATAAAATTCAACGATCACCACACAGTACTATTACCACTCGATATTGGATCACAGATAATTGCAACGTTTTTAGATGATTTATTTCAAATTGAGGTACTCGTGTTTCTAATATCTTTATACAATGATTAAATATCATCATCATCGTATTAGTCCACAGAACTCCATTGCTGGACATAGGCCTCTTCTACGCTACACCGAGCGGCTCATAAGCCGCCTGCATCCATCAATTGCCCGTGACCTTCATTAGTCCACTTTGTGTCCAGTGTCAGTCATCGATTCACTTAGTCGACCACTTAGTTTTACGCTTTCTGGTTTGGGGTTACCATTCCAACACTTTAGGACCCCAATGTCCATCGACTTTGCGAGCTGTGTTCTGCTGTCACTTCAGCTTTGCAATCCTTTAAGCCGTATCGGCGAGTCTAGTTCTCCTGCGGATTATCTCATTGTGGATCCTGTTTTGCAGGGAAATAACACACCGAACACACCCCTTTCCATTGCTTGATTAAATATATACAGTTGTAATGCAGACTGCATTTACGCTTTTTTAGATTTAAGCTATTTGTATTAAAAAGAGTAAATAGAATTCCTTACAATGCAGTCCAAATCGAATTTATTAAACGTCATACTTTTTGATTTCCTTAAAGATGGCTCAAAAAGTAAGAAATGCTCTACTTTTATCTACGGTAATACTATATCTGATTACATTCATAATATCACATGTGCTCATCGGTTATTTCATTTGAATTCAATATATTAAGAGGACTATGAAAAACAAGAATATTTTTAT